>QLOY01005024.1:0-10297 GCA_003313965.1 Megacollybia marginata
ACAGTGACAGTAACATGATATATAGAACTCGTACTTGCCACCTTTAGTTGGCTTTCCCACTGGTCAGTATTGCTGCAGCGAGACTGTCATGGGACTCGGTAAGTCCAACCGTCTCTGACCGATCGGGAACTTACCAGTCACTAAAAACTAGATACATCATTTGATTGCTTTAGTCTTGTAGATCCTTCACGAACTTTCCCTATGTTTCTTAGATATTTCTTTACGGTTCCTGACTCTTTCCGAATTACTATATAAACTCGCGCTAATAATGTTGTAACCCATTCTTGAATACACTTAGTTTCTACCCATTATTTGCGAGGGATCTCGTAAGTTCTAACCGACAGTTCTAAGTTCACGCTTCGCGCTGCCCTTCGAACTCGTCAACCAACTGATCTCGACACGTCTGTAGACTGTCTAGTTCGTCGTTAGGAAGCTAAGGATATAATAGAATAACTACTCACTAAGTTTAGTAAGAAGAATCAAGTAAGAACTCCGTGAAACCCCATTTTCACTACACTGGTGGATACACAGAGGACTTCTTCGAAAGACTTAAATCTATTTCACTCTCAAACCATTGCACAAATGGCTCACCGTTCACCTCCATCCATACCCGCTTCTCCCATCTCTCGGGAGGTGTCCGTTCCTACCAACTCGGAATGGTCTAGTGAGTTCGAGTACCAATTGAATGACCGGTTTATGATGTTACCTCTGCTCGGCCTGGCACCAGGCCCTTATGGTTCAGTCGACGTGGAAACCTCTGCTATCACTGTCGGTTCTTTGGACATACCTACAATCAAAACTCTCAGCACTATCAGCAATAACGAATACATCAAAGCAAGGAGAGCCAAAGGGCTCTCGTTAGGAGCGGATGGCATCCAGAAGCCTTACCTAAGGAATGCGGAGCCCATCTCGCGCAGACTACGTAAAGGCGTATTCAAATGAGAAATGGAGGAGCTGGACCAGTTGCTCACCTTGCAGCGCCGAGCACCATTCAAAACAGAGATACCCTCATCCGAGACACCCGAGGTACGAAGAACCCTCCTTTATTCTCTAATACCTCAACATTACCGTGCTTTGAATGCGCGAATGTTTCGACTTGGCCTCATAGCCAGGGACGGGTTCCTGGTCTTTGGAAGTATCATGCCACGATTACCAACCTGGGGAGTAGAGGGAGGAGAATCCATTGAGGATTCTTGGTATACGGAGAACGACTGGGAGATATTAGCAATTTGTTACCGCGCGGAAATCGAAAATTACCTAGTGGCACTGGACAAAATATACGACTTCAATACTAACTTACCTCGAGTCGAACCTACCATCCGAGACGAGGAATCCGACATGGGTACCACACCTGGACGAAGGCAACCAGTATTCGCTCCAATGCCACAGCGGGGTGCCATGCAGTCGGTATCCTTTATTCATCCTCAGTTGCTAGCCAAGAGACCGTTACCAAAGACCCTGGAACCGTCTGGCAACCACTCTAACACTCATAGCCCTCAACCACCGTCAAGACCTATATCAGCGTTAACAAGGCCTGTGGCTACCCCAGGTCAGGTGCTCCTCTCACTGTTTGTTCCGCAAGTGCCGGAACAGGACACAGTCAGCGCGATAAGGAACCACCGAACGAACCTTTACACTCAAGCGGAGCCAGTTTCCGCTGCTCACTTCTCGAATCTGACTCCTAGCGCTAACGCCCACCTTATGAATCCCCTGAAAAGGATGGAGCGGTTGGGAGAAATTTTCGGAGATCCAGCACCCGAGGCAACTAACCTGGGAAACCATAATAACCAGGGGGGAGGAGGCATGCCAGGTGATTCTGGTGACCCCAATGATCCCAACAATGGTAATGGGGGTAATGGAGGTAATGGAGGTAAGCGCCCACTGCCTGGTCCTCTGCACGGTTCTAGTACGCCTCAGGATAACCCGAGTATACCATCAAAGACGCTGCCGACTTACCATTTTGACTTCAAGCTCAAGTTGAACGATATACCCCAATGGGATGGAAATACTGATGACATCGTTTGATGGATGAGTAAAGTCTCTTGTCTGGCAAACAAATCCACGTTAATCTCTCAGCAACTAGGCGAACTGGTACCACAGAGACTTACTGGGTCTGCCGAAACATGGTACTACTCACTCCCCCTCCGATACCGCCGTTCCATCGAGAAAAACTGGGTATCTCTGCAAAATGCCATCGGCTCATACTTCATGAACCGCAAATGGCTGGATAGGATGAAGGCGAAGGCCAGTAAAGCATATTATCGCAAGCCAGGGCACTACCGCGAAACACCCAGTGAGTACTTCATTCGCAAAAACGAACTACTTACCACTGTGAACAACCTTGATGATTCGGAAATAATAATGGAGGTAATGGACACTGCACCGGCCAATTGGTCGACGATCCTTATGACGCAGTCATACAAGGATGTGGTCGAGTTCCAGAGTGCCATCCGATACCATGAGGATAGCCTCTTACGTTTGGGCGGTACCGGCAATCCGGATCAGAGTGATCGATGGAAAGAGGTTTCTTCTCACCAACGAAGATCCCGATCCGAATCCCCGAGGGCTAGAGTAAACCTCGTTGGAGGTGAGCTCCCTCCTCTGCGTTTCCCTAAGGACGACAGTGTGATCTCTCGCAAAGCCACTCCGAAGAGTAAAGGAGCCAGGCCATGTCGCCATTGTGGGAGTGAGCTTCATTGGGATAACGAGTGTAAGCACTCCAGAAAGGGTATGCGGACAGCTAGAACCCGACTCGCTGAATGTTCTGTAGATGAATTGAGGGATCAGGACGACTACGACGAGTTATATTACGGGTTGAGTGAAGGGGAGGAGCAGGATTTTGCTTAAACCTCCAGACTACCGAGGCGTCGCATTCTCAGGATCAAGCGACGGTCTTGGAGGGGTATACCATTAGCAATTTACAAGGTGAAACTTATAATCTTACAACTAATATATCTTCAGACCATACTCTAACATCACGCAGTAATATCGACTCTTTCTCTCCAGCACTTCGCGCTTTCCGAATCGGTACACAACACACGTCCTGCCGCACTTTCCATCTCAAACCGGCTCTAAACCGCAGATCCCGTCGACAGCTAGCTAGAATGGTAACCAGTTCGAGTCTTAAAGCTGTTAGTACCGACAATTCCAACCCTTCTGGCACTATCTTCAAGCTTAAAAAGTTAATGGATCGACCCCCAGGTTGCTCCTTCTTAGGTTCCAAAGCTACGGAGGTTGAGGCAAGCATTAATGGTCTGGGTAATCCTCTTCACCTCATAGTCGACTCCAGTTCCGACATTACTCTCATTTCGGAAAGAACCTATGAAGTGCTCGGATCTAAAGCCAAGGTACGACAGGGACAGAAAATCAATTTGGTACAAGTAACCGGAAAAACAACTATCTCTGGGTACGTACCTCTAAACCTGTATTTTCAAACAACTCAGGGCCCCGTCGAACTTACAATCGAGGCTTACGTGGTGCGAGGAATGTCTACAAGCTTGATCCTCGGTAACGATTTTGCAGACCAGTATGGGTTATCTCTTGTGCGCCGGGATTCACAAACCTTCCTGCAATTCGGGACTTCAAACAGAGAAATTGAGGTTTTTAACTCGGTAGGCACCCCTTTTATCGATGAGGAGGGCCATGCGTTTTGGGTTTCCTCTCACCATCGCTCAGGGAAGGACTCTTCGCAAAGGCTTCGTCGCGTACAAGCTAAACGAGTCCGATGACGGTTACTCGCCCATCAGAGTACTGGTGATGTTCTAGTGGATCAACGAGTTATTATTCCGCCAGCCTCAAGTCGCAAAATCCCAGTTCGCGTCTTCGCTTTGAGTGGAGTGAAATCGTTATTCATTGAACAGCAATTTCATTCTAACGGTAACACAGATGAGATATACGGTTCACCTGATACTCTACTCGACACGGACACTCCCTTCTTACACATCTCCAATTTCTCCAATGTACCTGTAGTAGTCCCTGAAGGGCTACTTCTAGGAAAATCACATAACCCAAAGTCTTGGCTCGACCGACGTCACCAGATACCTGAATCGCAAGTCGCAAGACAGGCTAGTTTAATATGCAGCCTGGTACAAATTAATACAGTATGAAGTCATCGAAAGCACAACGCAATGCCTCAGGTCAGGCGGACGACCTGGGAGAGGAACTCATAGAAGGAGGACCTAAAACTGCAGAGGTCGCTATTGAGGAAGTCAGTTCTACACAATTACTGAGTGAGGTACATATCTCACCAGATTTGACTGATGAGCAACGATGACAGGTAGAGAGAGTGGTGGAAAGGAATTTAGATGCCTTTGGGCTGGACGGTCGGTTAGGCAATCACCAGGGCCTAGTGGATATCACATTACAGCCAGAAGCTCAACCAATTTCCTTACCACCCTACACCGCCTCTCCCGCGAATAGGGAGGTTATCGACAAGCAAATGGATTCATGGCTTCAATTGGGAGTTATCGAACCATCCACCAGTCCCTGGGGTGCGCCTGTTTTTATCGTTTACCGGAACTCTAAGGCTCATATGGTCATCGATCTTCGTAGACTCAACTCTTTGGTTGTTCCAGACGAATTTCCGCTTCCCAAACAAGAGGACATTTTACAGGCTCTTACCGGCGCTCAATGGCTCTCTTCTCTGGATGCCCTAGCAGGATTCACACAACTCACCATGACCCCTAATGCTTCGGAAAAACTTGCGTTCCGAACCCATCGTGGATTGTATCAGTTCCGGCAAATGCCATTCGGGTATCGGAACGGTCCTAGCGTTTTTCAATGAGTTATGCAGGGTATCTTGGCTCCTTACCTCTGGATATTCACGTTGGTCTACATCAACAACATCGTTATTTTTTCCAACACTTTCGACGAACATTTGCAGCATTTAGACCAGGTGTTGGGCACTATCAGAGGGGCGAATATAACTCTATCACCGAACAAATGTCATTTCGCTTATCAATCTCTCCTTCTACTCGGACAGAAGGTATCACGTCTGGGACTTTCCACCCACAAGGAGAAAGTCGATGCGATTTTACAGCTACAGGAACCTCGGAACATTCAACAGCTTCAGCAATTCCTTGGTATGATGGTGTATTTCTCTTCTTACATCCCTTTCTACGCTTGGATCGCTCAACCGCTTTTTCAGTTGTTAAAGAAGGAGAACAGTTGGGAATGGAGGGACGTACATCAAGAGGCTTTTGAGCTCTGCAAGCAAGTCCTCACTAATGCGCCAGTCCAGGGATATGCTATGCCGGGAAGAACCTACCGCGTTTATACAGATGCTTGTGACTACGGGTTAGCTGGAATTCTCCAGCAGGTACAACCCATACGCATTAGTGACCTCAAAGGAACGAAATTGTATGACAAGCTCCGAAAAGCATACGAGGCGGATGAGCCGATACCCTGGCTCGTGGCTTCAGTTTCCAAAGATGCTGATGATGTACCCCCTACAGGATCCTGGGATTCAAGTTTTGAGAATATGGTGGTTTACATCGAGCGTGTAATCGCCTACTGGTCACGGGTCTTGAAACCCCCTGAGTGAAACTACTCGGCCACCGAACGAGAAGCTTTAGCATTGAAAGAGGCGTTGATCAAGTTTCAGCCTTTTCTGGAAGGTGAGCAAGTGCTCACAATAACTGATCATGCCGCCCTCACATGGAGCACTACGTTTCAGAACGTTAACTGAAGACTTCTAACCTGGGGTACCGTCTTTGCCGCTTACCCAAAACTACAAATTATCCATCGCGCAGGAAGAGTCCACTCTAATGTGGATCCTATATCTCGACTCCGACGACGAGTACCACCTCAGCACAGCCCTGATGTCGAACATATTACTCCCATTCCTCCTCCTCCTGAAACCGACCCTTTACGATCCATGTACGAGGAATTAGGTCCCAAATTCGAGCAGAAACTGCTAACAGTCGCAGCTCAATATACCACTTCAATGCAGGACCTCTCTAACGAATCCTTTTCAGCGCTAGAATTCCCCATCATCCACGCTTCGAGTTCTAGTTCGGAATCATATCACACCTCACGGACTTACAACCTACTAGTTTCACTGGCGCCAAGCGTTTTAGAGGAATGGCGTATTGGGTACGATACCGATCCGTTTTTTAGCTCCATCATCGCTGATTTAAAGGCGGAACGACTATGGTCGCATCCGTGTCACCCTCAGTATCATTATAGTGAAGACAGATTGCTCTACTTTGAGGATTGGAATGGAAACAATCGTCTGTGCGTACCGCGTTCCCAGCGGCTTAATGTCATGGACGAAGTACATAACGGACTTACAGAATCAGCCCACGGAGGATATCATCGGTGTTACAACCGACTGGCCTCCACCCACTACTGGCCCAGAATGTCAAGAGACCTCAAGGCCTACATTCATAGCTGCGACATCTGCCAGAAGGCGAAGCCTAAAACTCACTCCCCTGCCGGCTTACTACAACCAATCCCTATTCCCTCGCATCCATTTGAGGTGGTATCCATGGACTTTATTCCTGAGTTACCATTGTCCAACGGGTACGATAACATTCTGGTTATCGTTGACAAGTTGACTAAGTGGGCCGTCTTCATCCCTTGTCACACAAACATTACTGACATAGAAACCGCTCAACTATTCTTTAAATCCGTCCTTTGCAAATACGGCATCCCTAGACAGATTATTACAGACAGGGACACACGATGGAGACACACCTTTGGGCGGAAGTATGTCGCTTAATGGGAATGAAACGTGCGTTGACTACTTCGTACCATCCGCAAGCCGACGGTCAAACCGAGAACCTCAACAAGACCTTGGAAATTGCCTTGCGAGCCTACGTGGGACCTTCCCGTAATGACTGGGCCGAGTTCCTCGAAGCACTGGCTCTTTCCTACAATACCACTCCTCACAGTTCTTCAGGATATATCTACTATTCGGTTATACCCCTACTACCTCTTCCACTCTCCTTACCTCGTCACTCAACGCTTGCATTCCTCGGCCGTCGACTGAGGGGGGAGAGGAACCTACAGTGCGGGATGAAAAAGCGCAAGAACTGATTGATCAATTTCAAGCAGAACGAACACGAGCAAAGGAAGCCTTATATCTGGCTCAATTGGCTCAACAACGGTTCTACAATAACACCCATGAACCTATCGAATTCAGTGAGGGTGATCTCGTTCTGCTAAATCCTCATACCTTACACCTACTTAAGGATGAAAAGGGCCGAGGTCAGAAATTGCTAATGAGGTACGACGGGCCGTTTGAGATATTGCGCAAACTCTCACCTGTAACCTATCAGCTACGAATGCCGGTTTCCTATGGTATTCATCCCATCATCAACATCGCTCACCTAGAGAAATACACCCCCTCTCTGCCAGAATTTGGTGAGCGACCGGTTAAGGAAATGAACCGCCAAGATTTTAATGCCTTACCTGAAGAGGAAATCGAAGGGATAGTTGCCGAGCGATGGGTAAAAAGAGGCAAACGGAGACTTCAACAATTCAAAGTCCATTGGAAGAACTTCACCCCCAACCACGATGAATGGCTGACCAAGAAGGTGTTAGGAAATGCGCCTGCTATCTTGGAAGAATGGTGTACACGAGGCCAGGAGGTGAAGAGTGCATATGTCATCATCAACGCAAGGTGCTAATACGGAGGGGTCAAATCCTCATGACACGGATATGGTATCTATTAAATTTTCTCTTTCATTATGCAACAAAGGAACTAAATAATATTTAAACCTAGCAGTTTTGCAAGTCATTTAATCAGCATAACCACCTCGTTCACACATTTCTCGAGCCATCTCCTGACATGCCCGCTGTACTATCGACTTCTTGCAACTCTGCGCACTTACGCCGTCGTCAGAACTCGCTTACCTGCACGTCCGAGCAGCTGCTTCGTGCTCAATCTTTGATTCCATCCTCTCAGCAGTCATACTTCGCTTCTCTCGGCCCTCGCGACACATTATACGACATATTCAACCACCCAGCGTTACGATGCCTCATACACTCAATGATCGAGAACGAGATTTACGTACGTGATTTTGAGGACACTGATTACTGTTATGCTGGATTTACGGTCATCGGGAGACAGCAAATTCCTTCCTATCAGATCCGACCTGATATTGCGCGACGCTTGTGGAGTGGGGTTATCACGTTATCGCGAATGGCGGTGTGTGCAGCTAACGACTGCATGTGGACTGACATTCCAGTCGATGAATTCAATACACCCATATTTCCACGGGATGTCTTGATTGAATGGGGCTCCAACCGTTTGTTTACCATTCCACATCTCATTCTCACTTCTGAGGCTGATCTCGACAACCCACTCCTTCAATACCAAACTCACTCAAAGTCCAAACTGCGCCAGTACTTCACAGGCTATCAGAATGTAGCCATATACTACGCCAACTGGGTATGGAACGCAGTCCGAGCCAGTGTCAATCACGGATTCCTGTCGGAGACTAACTGGGGAGCAGTATGGGGATTGTCGAAGGAGGAATTCTTGGGAATGGTGGCACCGGGAGTTTTTGATTATGGCAGAGCTGTAGAAGAAGGACGGATGCGACGAGCAACTCATGACTTAACACTTTCCCCTGTAAGAACTGATGCTCTAGTTCTTCACCCCAGACGTCAAAGTGTTGCTGAAGAAGACCCTTCTTTGCAATACGACCCTTTGGATCCGCATTTCGACATTAACGATTGTGTTCCTCGACCATATCAATCTACCGAGGTAGAGGAGATGGATCCCATTCTGGCGTTCGGTAATCGAGGCTATCATCTCCAGGCTTGAAATGACGAATCTAATCTGGGGGGGCTCTGTCATGGGACTCAGTAAGTCCAACCGTCTCTGACCGATCGGGAACTTACCGGTCACTAAAAACTAGATACGTCATTTGATTGCTTTAGTCTTGTAGATCCTTCACGAACTTTCCCTATGTTTCTTAGATATTTCTCTACGGTTCCTGACTCTTTCCGAATTACTATATAAACTCACGCTAATAATGTTGTAACCCATTCTTGAATACACTTAGTTTCTACCCATTATTTGCGAGGGATCTCGTAAGTTCTAACCGACAGTTCTAAGTTCACGCTTCGTGCTGCCCTTCGAACTCGTCAACCGACCGATCTTGACATGTCTGTAGACTGTCTAGTTCGTCGTTAGGAAGCTAAGGATATAATAGAATAACTACTCACTAAGTCTAGTAAGAAGAATCAAGTAAGAACTCCGTGAAACCCCATTTTCACTACAGAGACCGCAGCAAGTATTTGGAACAAGAATTGTTTTCTGCATCGCTTTCTCTTTGAAAAGGCGAAAAAATTGTTTGATGGCCTAGTATAACACCGTCCGCCATCCGCGGCTTGGCCACGAAACCTCAAGTCACCACTGGCATTGAAATTTGCTTCACATTTCTCTTCGTGGAAACTTTACTTTTCTGTGCATTTTGAATAATATCCATTTACAGCCAAGTCTTCGTTTTCTCAGGTAAACTCCCCCCGCTGTTCTAACTGTTCGGTTGGCCCCGGGCCACCGCCTTCTGCTCAAAAGCCCTGCTTTGACTAACAAACAATGGCAATCATTACATTGACTTGGGTTATAGAGACACAATAGAGCCTAATACTAGCTTCTCAACGTCTATTTGAAACTGCGATACTATGCAGCTCAACGCAGCAACCAGTAATCCTCTGTGACCATGCGCCATTAGCCAAGGGGCATCCGGACCGGAAATCCCAAACCGGACGTAGGTAGGTAGGTCCACCAGGTAGGTCCTTAAAATTTTTGTCCACATACCTTAATTTTCAGCTTCCTGGTCCTCCAATGAGCTACTTTAGCATCACTGAGTAGTCAGAAACATGCTATAAGATGATTCCATTGCTCTACCTACAGTCTGCAACAATCTGAGCCAACCCAAACAGATTCCGAGTCCTATTTATAGGAGTCGGTCTTTCACCTCTCGATTTTAGACTTTCCATTCGATATAAATCCTTTTGGAATGCTTCTGTGCCTGTCCTGTCATAGAACCGTACTTGTGTCATCGCCGGTTCTTTACCCGACATCCGAACTTCCATGTCACATCATTGTCCCACGCCTTCCTTCACCGCATCTGACCGCATGTGACTTTTTCCCTCCTGTCTCCGTCTTCTTCTCTGCTCAACCTGTAGTCTCTGTACTACTCCCTTCTGGTGTTCAGTCTTCCACTCAAATGACATGACTCATCATCGCCGGTTCTTTACCCGACATCCGAGCTTCCGAGTCACGTCATTGTCCCACGCCTTCCTTCACCACGGCTTTGATGGATGCGCGTCTTTCCCTCCC
>QLOY01005031.1:0-21543 GCA_003313965.1 Megacollybia marginata
GACGTATCTAGTTTTTAGTGACCGGTAAGTTCCCGATCGGTCAGAGACGGTTGGACTTACCGAGTCCCATGACAGAGCCCCCCCAGATTAGATTCGTCATTTCAAGCCTGGAGATGATAGCCTCGATTACCGAACGCCAGAATGGGATCCATCTCCTCTACCTTGGTAGATTGATATGGTCGAGGAACACAATCGTTAATGTCGAAATGCGGATCCAAAGGGTCGTATTGCAAAGAAGGGTCTTCTTCAGCAACACTTCGACGTCTGGGGTGAAGAACTAGAGCATCAGTTCTTACAGGGGAAAGTTTTAAGTCATGAGTTGCTCGTCGTATCCGTCCTTCTTCTACAGCTCTGCCATAATCAAAAACTCCCGGTGCCACCATTCCCAAGAATTCCTCCTTCGACAATCCCCATACTGCTCCCCAGTTAGTCTCCGACAGGAATCCGTGATTGACGCTGGCTCGGACTGCGTTCCGTACCCAGTTGGCGTAGTATATGGCTACATTCTGATAGCCTGTGAAGTACCGGCGCAGTTTGGACTTTGAGTGAGTTTGGTATTGAAGGAGTGGGTTATCGAGATCAGCCTCAGAAGTGAGAATGAGATGTGGAATGGTAAACAAACGGTTGGAGCCCCATTCAATCAAGACATCCCACAGAAATATGGGTGTATTGAATTCATCGACCGGAACGTCAGTCCACATGCAGTCGTTAGCTGCACACACCGCCATTCGCGATAACGTGATAACTCCACTCCACAAGTGTCGCGCAATATCAGGTCGGATCTGATAGGAAGGGATTCGCTGTCTCCCGATGACCGTAAATCCGGCATAACAGTAATCAGTGTCCTCAAAATCACGTACGTAAATCTCGTTCTCGATCATTGAGTGTATGAGGCATCGTAACGCTGGGTGGTTGAATATGTCATATAACGCGTCGCGAGGGCTGAGAGAAGCGAAGTATGACTGCTGAGAGGATGGAATCAAAGATTGAGCATGAAGCAGCTGCTCAGACATGCAGGTAAGCGAGTTCTGACGACAGTGTAAGTGCGCAGAGTTGCAAGAAGTCGATAGTACGGCGGGCATGTCAGGAGATGGCTCGAGAAATGTGTGAACGAGGTGGTTATGCTGATTAAATGTCTTGCAAAACTGCTAGGTTTAAATACCTTTGTTGCATAATGAAAGAGAAAATTTAATAGATACCATATCTGTGTCGTGAGGATTTGACCCCTCCGTATTAGCACCTTGCGTTGGTGATGACATATGCACTCTTCACCTCCTGGCCTCGTGTATGCCATTCTTCCAAGATAGCAGGCGCATTTCCTCAAGGGGGTGTCACAAAAGAATTTTCGGATATACCGTTACATTCTCATTTAAGAGCCCCAAGGTTGGACCGACCGACCGACACGTGACCTTCCCACGCCTAAAAAGGAAATTGTGCCTGATCCATACCAGCAACGAGGATTGTACATCCACACAGTCCAATATTATGGGTCAATTAGCATAGAGATATATTAGAAGCATTATATAGTACTACTTCAGGTCTCTTTCTTGTCCCATTTGCACTCCATTGTGCACTATTCTTATGTGATCCCACGGCTCTGATATTGATTGGTGTATGGCAGTCTGGGCATGTCACCATTCCATTTGTGTTCAGCTGAATCTAGAGAGTTTCTCAGGCTTGTGGACTCATATAATGACCCAAATAGTACTTACATTGACCATATAGGCTCAATATGGCTATTCAAGACCGGAAAAATGTGACCTCCCAAAAATTTTTAAGGGCCCGATCGACCGACCGACCGACCATCCCTATATCCGGAATTTTACACGTGACACCCCCTTGCATTTCCTAACGCCTTCTTGGTCAGCCATTCATTGTGGTCGGGGGTGAAGTTCTTCCAACGGACTTTGAATTGTTGAAGTCTCCGTTTGCCTCTTTTTACCCATCGCTCGGCAACTATCCCTTCGATTTCCTCTTCAGGTAAGGCATTAAAATCTTGGCGGTTCATTTCCTTAACCAGTCGCTCACCAAATTCTGGCGGAGAGGGGGTGTATTTCTCTAGGTGAGCGATGTTGATGATGGGATGAATACCATAGGAAACCGGCATTCATAGCTGATAGGTTACAGGTGAGAGTTTGCGCAATATCTCAAATGGCCCGTCGTACCTCATTAACAATTTCTGACCTCGGCCCTTTTCATCCTTAAGTAGGTGTAAGGTATGAGGATTTAGCAGAACGAGATCACCCTCACTGAATTCGATAGGTTCATGGGTGTTATTGTAGAACTGTTGTTGAGCCAATTGAGCCAGATATAAGGCTTCCTTTGCTCGTGTTCGTTCTGCTTGAAATTGATCAATCAGTTCTTGCGCTTTTTCATCCCGCACCGTAGGTTCCTCTCCCCCCTCAGTCGACGGCCAAGGAATGCAAGCGTTGAGTGACGAGGTAAAGAGAGTGGAAGAGGTAGTAGGGGTATAACCAAATAGTAGATATGCAGGAGCATATCCTGAAGAACTGTGAGGAGTGGTATTGTAGGAAAGAGCCAGTGCTTCGAGGAACTCGGCCCAGTCATTACGGGAAGGTCCCACGTAGGCTCGCAAGGCAATTTCCAAGGTCTTGTTGAGGTTCTCGGTTTGACCGTCGGCTTGCGGATGGTACGAAGTAGTCAACGCACGTTTCATTCCCATTAAGCGACATACTTCTGCCCAAAAGGTGTGTCTCCATCGTGTGTCCCTGTCTGTAATAATCTGTCTAGGGATGCCATATTTGCAAAGGATGAATTTAAAGAATAGTTGAGCGGTTTCTACGTCAGTAATGTTTGTGTGACAAGGGATGAAGACAGCCCACTTAGTCAACTTGTCAACGATAACCAGAATGTTATTGTACCCGTTGGACAATGGTAACTCAGGAATAAAGTCCATGGATACCACCTCAAATGGATGCGAGGGAATAGGGATTGGCTGTAGTAAGCTGGCAGGGGAGTGAGTTTTAGGCTTCGCCTTCTGGCAGATGTCGCAGCTATGAATGTAGGCCTTGAGGTCTCTCGACATTCTGGGCCAGTAGTGGGTGGAGGCCAGTCTGTTGTAACACCGATGATATCCTCCATGGGCTGATTCTGTAAGTCTGTTATGTACTTCGTCCATGACATTAAGCCGCTGGGAACGCGGTACGCACAGACGATTGTTCCCGTTCCAATCCTCAAAGTAGAGCAATCTGTCTTCGCTATAATGATACTGAGGGTGACGCAGATGCGACCATAGTCGTTCCGCCTTTAAATCAGCAATGATGGAGCTAAAAAACGGATCGGTATCGTACCCAATATGCCATTCCTCTAAAACGCTTGGCGCCAGTGAAACTAGTAGGTTGTAAGTCCGTGAGGTGTGATATGATTCCGAACTAGAACTCGAAGCGTGGATGATGGGAAATTCTAGTGCTGAAAAAGATTCGTTAGAGAGGTCCTGCATTGAAGTGGTATATCGAGCTGCGACTGTTAGCAGTTTCTGCTTGAGTTTGGGACCTAATTCCTCGTACATGGATCGTAAAGGGTCGGTTTCAGGAGGAGGAGGAATGGGAGTAATATGTTCGACATCAGGGCTGTGCTGAGGTGGTACTCGTCATCAGAGTCGAGATATAGGATCCACATTAGAGTGGACTCTTCCTGCGCGATGGATAATTTGTAGTTTTGGGTAAGCGGCAAAGACGGTACCCCAGGTTAGAAGTCTTTGGTTAACGTTCTGAAATGTAGTGCTCCATGTGAGGGCAGCATGATCAGTTATTGCGAGCACTTGCTCACCTTCCAGAAAAGGCTGAAACTTGATCAACGCCTCTTTCAATGCTAAAGCTTCTCGTTCGGTGGCTGAGTAGTTTCGCTCAGGGGGTTTCAAGACCCGTGACCAGTAGGCGATTACATGCTCGATGTAAACCACCGTATTCTCAAAACTTGAATCCCAGGATCCTGTAGGGGGTACATCATCAGCATCTTTGGAAACTGAAGCCACAAGCCGGGGTATCGGCTCATCCGCCTCGTATGCTTTTCAAAGCTTGTCATACAATTTCGTTCCTTTGAGGTCACTAATGCGTATGGGTTGTACCTGCTGGAGAATTCCGGCTAACCCATAGTCACAAGCATCTGTATAAACACGGTAGGTTCTTCCCAGCATAGCATATCCCCGGACTGGCACATTAGTGAGGACTGGCTTGCAGAGCTCAAAAGCCTCTTGATGTACGTCCCTCAATTCCCAATGTTCTCCTTCTTTAACAACTGAAAAAGCGGTTGAGCGATCCAAGCGTAGAAAGGGACATAAGAAGAGAAATACACCATCATACCAAGGAATTGCTGAAGCTGTTGAATGTTCCGAGGTTCCTGTAGCTGTAAAATCGCATTGACTTTCTCCTTGTGGGTGGAAAGTCCCAGACGTGATACCTTCTGTCCGAGTAGAAGGAGAGATTGATAAGCGAAATGACATTTGTTCGGTGATAGAGTTATATTCGCCCCTCTGATAGCGCCCAACACCTGGTCTAAATGCTGCAAATGTTTGTCGAAAGTGTTGGAAAAAATAACGATGTTGTCGATGTAGACCAACGTGAATATCCAGAGGTAAGGAGCCAAGATACCCTGCATAACTCGTTGAAAAACGCTAGGACTGTTCCGATACCTGAATGGCATTCGCCAGAACTGATACAATCCGTGATGGGTTCGGAACGCAAGTTTTTCTGAAGCATTAGGGGTCATGGTGAGTTGTGTGAATCCTGCTAGGGCATCCAGAGAGCCATTGAGCGCCGGTAAGAGCCTGTAAAATGTCCTCTTGTTTGGGAAGCGGAAATTCGTCTGGAACAACCAAAGAGTTGAGTCTACGAAGATCGATGACCATACGAGCCTTAGAGTTCCAGTAAACGATGAAAACGGGCACACCCCAGGGACTGGTGGATGGTTCGATAACTCCCAATTGAAGCCATGAATCCATTTGCTTGTCAATAACCTCCCTATTCGTGGGAGAGGCGGTGTAGGGTGGTAAGGAAATTGGTTGAGCTTCTGGCTGTAATGCGATATCCACTAGGCCCTGGTGATTGCCTAACTGACCGTCCAGCGCAAAGGCATCTAAATTCCTTTCCACCACTCTCTCTACCTGTTGTTGTTGCTCATCAGTCAAATCTGGTGAGATATGTACCTCACTCAGTAATTGTGTAGAACTGACTTCCTTGATAGCGACCTCTGCAGTTTTAGGTCCTCCTTCTATGGGTTCCTCTCCCAGGTCGTCTGCCTGACCTGAGGCATTGCGTTGTGATTTCGAGGTAATATGAGTATGACTTTGTACTGTATTAATTCGTACCAGGCTGCATATTAAACTAGCCTGTCTTGTGACTTGCAATTCAGGTATCTGGTGACATCGGTCGAGCCAAGACTTTGGGTTATGTGATTTTCCTAGAAGTTGCCCTTCGGGGACTACTACGGGTACATTGGAGAAATTGGAGACATGTAAGAAAGGAGTGTCCGTGTCGAGTAGAGTATCAGGTGAACCGTATATCTCATCTGTGTTACCGTTAGAATGAAATTGCCGTTCAATGAATAACGATTTCACTCCACTCAAAGCGAAGACACGAACTGGGATTTTGCGACTTGAGGCTGGCGGAATAATAACTCGTTGATCCGCTAGAACATCACCAGTACTCTGATGGGTGAGTAACCGTCATCGGACTCGTTTAGCTTGTATGCAACGAAGCCTTTGCAAAGAATCCTTCCCTGAGCGATGGTGGGAGGAAACCCGAAATGCATGGCCCTCCTTATCGATAAAAGGGGTGCCTACTGAGTTAAAAACCTCAATTTCTCTGTTTGAAGTCCCGAATTGCAGGAAGGTTTGTGAATCCCGGCGCACAAGAGACAACCCATACTGGTCTGCGAAATCGTTACTGAGGATCAAGCTTGTAGACATTCCTTGCACCACATAAGCCTCGATTGTAAGTTCGACGGGGCCCTGAGTTGTTTGAAAATACAGGTTTAGAGGTACGTACCCAGAGATAGTTGTTTTTCCGGTTACTTGTACCAAATTGATTTTCTGTTCCTGTCGTATCTTGGCTTTAGATCCGAGCGCTTCATAGGTTCTTTCCGAAATGAGAGTAATGTCGGAACTGGAGTCGACTATGAGGCGAAGAGGATTACCCAGACCATTAATGCTTGCCTCAACCTCCGTAGCTTTGGAACCTAAGAAGGAGCAACCTGGGGGTCGATCCATTAACTTTTTAAGCTTGAAGATAGTGCCAGAAGGGTTGGAATTGTTGGTACTAACAGCTTTAAGACTGGAACTGGTTACCATTCTAGCTAGCTGTTGACGGGATCTGCGGTTTAGAGCCGGTTTGAGATGGAAAGTGCGGCAGGACGTGTGTTGCGTACCGATTCAGAAAGCATGAAGCGCTGGAGAGAAAGAGTCGATATTACTGTGTGATGTTAGAGTATGGTCTGAAGATATATTAGTTGTAAGATTATAAGTTTCACCTTGTAAATTGCCGATGGTATACCCCTCCAAGACCGTCACTTGATCCTGAGAATGTGACGCCTCG
The DNA here is from genome assembly GCA_003313965.1 of Megacollybia marginata. Taxonomy (NCBI): domain Eukaryota; kingdom Fungi; phylum Basidiomycota; class Agaricomycetes; order Agaricales; family Porotheleaceae; genus Megacollybia; species Megacollybia marginata. The sequence goes on from QLOY01005031.1 coordinate 6,552, forward strand.
GTAGTCTGGAGGTTTAAGCAAAATCCTGCTCCTCCCCTTCACTCAACCCGTAATATAACTTGTCGTAGTCATCCTGATCCCTCAATTCATCTACAGAACATTCAGCGAGTCGGGTTCTAGCTGTCTGCATACCCTTTCTGGAGTGCTTACACTCGTTATCCCAATGAAGCTCACTCCTGCAATGGCGACATGGCCTGGCTCCTTTACTCTTCGGAGTGGCTTTGCGAGAGATCACACTGTCGTCCTTAGGGAAACGCGGAGGAGGGAGCTCACCTCCAACGAGGTTTACTCTAGCCCTCAGGGATTTGGATCGGGATCTTCGTTGGTGAGAAGAAACCTCTTTCCATCGATCACTCCGATCCGGATTGCCGGTACCGCCCAAACGTAAGAGGCTGTCCTCATGGTATCGGATGGCACTCTGGAACTCGACCACATCCTTGTACGACTGCGTCGTAAGGATCGTCAACCAACTGGCCGGTGCAGTGTCCATTACCTCCATTATTATTTCTGAATCATCAAGGTTGTTCACAGTGGTAAGTAGTTCGTTTTTGCGAATGAAGTACTCACTGGGTGTTTCGCGGTAGTGCCCTGGCTCGCGATAATACGCTTTACTGGCCTTCGCCTTCATCCTATCCAGCCATTTGCAGTTCATGAAGTACGAGCCGACGGCATTTCGCAGAGATACCCAGTTTTTCTTGATGGAACAGCGGTATCGGAGGGGGAGCGAGTAGTACCATGTTTCGGCAGACCTGGTAAGTCTCTGTGGTACCAGTTCGCCTAGTTGCTGAGAGATTAACGTGGATTTGTTTGCCAGACGAGAGACCTTACTCATCCATCGAACGATATCATCAGTATTTCCATCCCATTGGGGTATATCGTTCAACTTGAGCTTGAAGTCAAAATGGTAAGTCGGCAGCGTCTTTGATGGTATACTCGAATTATCCTGAGGCGTACTAGAACCGTGCGGAGGACCAGGCAGTGGGCGCTTACCTCCATTACCTCCATTACCCCCATTACCATTGTTGGGATCATTGGGGTCGCCAGAATCACCCAGCATGCCTCCTCCCCCCTGGTTATGATGGTTTCCCAGGTTAGTTGCCTCGGGTGCTGGATCTCCGAAAATTTCTCCCAACCGCTCTGTCCTTTTCAGGGGATTCATAAGGTGGGCGTTAGCACTAGGAGTCAGATTCGAGAAGTGAGCAGCGGAAACTGGCTCCGCTTGAGTGTAAAGGTTCGTTCGGTGATTCCTTATCGCGCTGACTGTGTCCTGTTCCAGCGCTTGCAGAACAAACGATGAGAGGAGCACCTGACCTGGGGTAGCCACAGGCCTTGTTAACACTGATATAGGTCTTGACAGTGGTTGAGGGCTATGAGTGTTAGAGTGGTTGCCAGACGGTTCCGGGGTCTTCGGTAACAGTCTCTTGGTTAGCAACTGAGGATGAATAAAGGATACCGACTGCATGGCACCCCGCTGTGGCATTGGAGCGAATACTGGTTGCCTTCGTCCAGGTGTGGTACCCGTGTCGGATTCCTCGTCTCGGATGGTAGGTTCGACTCGAGGTAAGTTAGTATTGAAGTCGTATATTTTGTCCAGTGCCACTAGGTAATTTTCAATTTCCACGCAGTAACAAATTGCTAATATCTCCCAGTCGTTCTCCGTATACCAAGAATCCTCAATGGATTCTCCTCCCTCTACTCCCCAGGTTGGTAATCGTGGCATGATACTTCCAAAGACCAGGAACCCATCCCTGGCTATGAGGCCAAGTCGAAACATTCGCGCATTCAAAGCATGGTAATGTTGAGGTATTAGAGAATAAAGGAGGGTTCTTCGTACCTCGGGTGTCTCGGATGAGGGTATCTCTGTTTTGAACAGTGCTCGGCGCTGCAAGGTGAGCAACTGGTCCAGCTCCTCCATTTCTCGTTTGAATACGCCTTTACGTAGTCTGCACGAGATGGGCTCCGCATTCCTTAGGTAAGGCTTCTGGATGCCATCCGCTCCTAACGAGAGCCCTTCGGCTCTCCTTGCTTTGATGTATTTGTTATTGCTGATAGTGCTGAGAGTTTTGACTGTAGGTATGTCCAAAGAACCGACAGTGATAGCAGAGGTTTCCACGTCGACTGAACCATAAGGGCCTGGTGCCAGGCCGAGCAGAGGTAACATCATAAACTGGTCATTCGATTGGTACTCGAACTCACTAGACCGTTCCGAGTTGGTAGGAACAGACACCTCCCGAGAGATGGGAGAAGCGGGTATGGATGGAGGTGAACGGTGAGCCATTTATGCAATGGTTTGAGAGTGAAATAGATTTAAGTCTTTCAAAGAAGTCCTCTGCGTATCCACCAGTGTAGTGAAAATGGGGTTTCACGGAGTTCTTACTTGATTCTTCTTACTAGACTTAGTGAGTAGTTATTCTATTATATCCTTAGCTTCCTAACGACGAACTAGACAGTCTACAGACGTGTCGAGATCGGTTGGTTGATGAGTTCGAAGGGCAGCGCGAAGCGTGAACTTAGAACTGTCGGTTAGAACTTACGAGATCCCTCGCAAATAATGGGTAGAAACTAAGTGTATTCAAGAATGGGTTACAACATTATTAGCGCGAGTTTATATAGTAATTCGGAAAGAGTCAGGAACCGTAGAGAAGTATCTAAGAAACATAGGGAAAGTTCATGAAGGATCTACAAGACTAAAGCAATCAAATGACGTATCTAGTTTTTAGTGACCGGTAAGTTCCCGATCGGTCAGAGACGGTTGGACTTACTGAGTCCCATGACAGGTCTCGAGCTCTCCTTATTTGAGCAGAATCAGTGTGCTTTCTATGGTACAGGTGATAAATGTGTCGCTTTACGTCTCTCAGCAACATCGGCAAATTTGTCGCAAGGATCATCTCAGATGTACGCACATTGATTCGGACTGTCATGGCTTGGGACTCAGAGTTGATGCTCAAAGAATGTTGGATCTCAGCAGAGAAGATACCTAGAGAAGATTTTTCTGATTATCCAAGGGTCCGTGCTGTCATGTTTTTGATATCATGCGTTAACGCGATGTATGCCAGCTGTCAGCAGAAGAGCTTCAAAGCAAGATCGCTAATGAAGACAATAAACTGTCCATCCTTTTATACAATTATGACAACTGTATCTTTGTGCACGGGGATAAAACTGTTGTGAACGCAAAACAGTTGGGTGCTTTGGATGCTAGGGAACTCTATCCCGATTACCAGCCACCAGGTGAAGAAACAGCTGCTCGTCGCTTCTACAAGGATCTTCCTCTGGTGGATTATGTATTCTGAAATGTCTGCAACAAATTAGATACAAGTGACGCCGCACTTTTAGGTTTTGGCCTTTTGATAATGAAGTTAATCAGCCATGACTATTGAGCAGGTAGAGGGACTGAATTATCAAAGCGAATACCGCTTAGGCTATGGCGCACTCATAGAATCTGTTGAATTTTTAATAGTTGGAAGTTTGGACTGAATGTCTTATTGATACAAAAAGCATAGTAGATGACAGACCGATAATGATCTCAAGAGCTAGACATAAAGAACCGCCCTCACCATTCCGAATGACTTGGCTTTACATACATCAGTCACAGAACGTGATAGCCAGATTAACCTGTCATGAGGGTCATCGATCAATTTCACCTCTACAATTGAAAGAGACTCACATTATCCTCTTGACAGGCAACTTGGACAGGCCAAGCATCCGGACAGCCGGGGCCAGTGCCTTGACAATTCAACTCTAAAGAAATCATTCGATAATTTGAATGAACTTACAATCAGCTCCTGTGCCGTCGCAGCCACCGTAATAGCCAAATCCAGAAGTAACAGAGAATGTGTGACTAGAAGGAAGAAAAGTCAGAGTGGTGTCTTACAAATAAGAAGTCGGCTCACTCTCCAACGAGTGAGATGTCACTACTTGATCCTGATCCCGGAGATGTCGGATTGACAAGTGTCGTTTCAATCAAAGTGCAGTAGTCTCCGTTAAAGCCACAGGAACCTGATATCAAGTTGTCAATACAGATATCGTGCCGATAAGAAAGAAATTGAACCCGTTTGAAGGTAACTGTACCGATATCAATACATCTATGACAAATAAAAAGCATGATAGAGACGTACGCGATAGCAGACCTGATGGGACCATTGTATGTATAGGCACCACCGGTAGATAAGACGTTAGGTCCTTGTATCAGGGTGGGGGTTCCATAACCACACCTGTTCAAAGTGAGACGCAGAGAGATAGTCAAAATCAGTCTTACTTGTTGGTGAAAGTGATGGTGTGAGTTTCAGCGTTTACAATCTCAGCGAACACAATAGCAAGAGCAACGGAGGTGAATTTGGGGAACATCTCAAATACTGATGGACAAGTTTTCACTCGGAAGAGAGATTGAGATGTGAAGGAGTTGAAGTTAACAACTGTGCCTTTATACTAAGCCAAATTGAGTGTCGCACGGGTGTCAGATACCAGACATTAGCAATGTTTGTGCAGGCGGCCATCAGTCGTACCAACCACAAGTTGGCTCCACCATTCCATTGCAAATGCAGGTGTCATGAGAGCATAAGTAACATGTGCATTCACCATTTCGTGATCTACGGATCACGAACATGATGCTAAAGGCCAGCCCTTGAACCTCCCGCCCGGCATCTAGCGTTCTAAACGGGCATCAGATCACTGAGTGTTACCAGGATTGGTATTCACTCACGTACGATATAATCTCAACAGTAAAAACTATCATCTTTCATACGCTCAGGAGTATGGCTACGAAATGCACAGTTAGCTTGCACTTTTCTCAGATAAATTGGGTACATCGCAAGCAGCTAACGTCGTGCCGACACTGCCGAGGAGCAAACGATCTAACTCGGAAGAACGGCGCGACAGCTGCTAAAGAATATCAAACCTAGGGTTGAAGATGATCATGATTGATCATGATACTTGATTGGTTTGACGTGCTCTTTGTACGGAAAAATGACTTGAGCTTGAACAGCATCTATTAGAAGCAGAATCTGATCTACCTCGAACAGACGCGGTACACTCGAATCTAACCTCCCTCTATCTACAGCATATATAGACACGATCATAGGAGAAAACGCTGCTTGAGCCATGGCATTGACTGGCCGGGAATCCGTTTGGGCCATGATAGATGTAGCGTCCGCTTTTTAAGGAGTTGGTTTATAAATAGGACTCGGAATGATGTAGCGATGGCCGTGATGCCATAAGGTGATCTCAACGTACCTTACAAACTGAACGCCGAGGGTTGACTTCACGTAATGGTGGCGGCAATTTCGATCAGTTCGGTAGCGGGCCCGAGTCCACAGTTCTGGGCTCTGGGCTCTGTGATTTGTAGCAAAAAAAATTGACGATTTTGAGCACAATGAGTCAGCCACCTGTGACCTGTGACTCGATCTTGTGATACGTTGAACCAACGTTGCTACATTAATGTCTGCGACCAGCTTCGTCACATCCCAACACACCTTTACTTAGGGGTCGCGAGCTTGCGGTAACTTATATTTCCGACGACTCTAGACCTGATCCTCGCCAATTCCTCGCCAATTCTTCGCATCACCTCTAGGCTTTGGGAACGAGGCTACTAGGAACAATCGCAAGAACGTTTGATCTGCCAATATATTAATACATTGCTCCAGAACATTCACAGCGTTCTGCGCGTTCTGGAGTTGTAACTTGGAGGCGGTTTAATTGCCCATAGTATTTTAAGCTCGGAAGGTCTCTGGGTTATGATATGATGATGTTTGCCAGTGCGTCTGTCTCTCGTTGCCAAAATATTCTTGGTGGAGATATACACTTCTAACATTCTGTAAAGGTTTGCAGTCTCGTTTTCTCTTAGTTCGACATCGTCATCACATCATGGCATCATACCTTAAGTACCAGGCTAAATTATATAGCTCACGGGATCAAGCAAGACTGCCAGTGGTTTCAAGATGTTATTGGGAGAAGGGTATATCGAAAATAATTCACCTCCTCCGTGCTTCTCGCTACCATTCTGATCCAGGGCTGCACAGTGTTCACCCATTGTGAGTATCAGAAAATGATGGAAAGCAGCACCAGAGTGTGCCCCACTTCGAAGGTTTGATCATCACGGGCCATTCACGGCGAAAGTGCATCTCTCGTAAGTACCAGGATATTTGTCCATTTCTGACTGACTCTTTCCGAATCGGATAGTATAAAAGCCATGAAGTACTCATTGTAAGCCATGGTCAAATTCTTTGCATCTGCCCTGTTCATCCTGGATGAATGTGCTACTCAAATCTAGGTAGTAGGAATTGCCAATAGGGTCCAACACCACGATGTCACACAATAATCTCTTAAGACCTTGCACATAAAAGACCCCAGTTATCCAGGAGATTCGGTGAACAAAGGAACAAATCACTCAGCATTTACTCTTTTCTCCGAGGTGTCTCCGACGGAAACCATGAAACGAACCAGCACCATCCCAAAAAAACGAGTCAAGCACCAAGAGTCTCTGCTTTGACCTGCTAGCGGACGCAGGTAGTATGATAACTACTTGATGCCCTGTACAAAAATTATCATTGTGGTGTAGCCCTGAGACTCCAACTTGAAATCGAATCAACCTTGTCTAAACAGGACCATGACCTCCCCTACTGAACGTTTTTGAGGCAGAGACAGCTCAAGTCCGTCAAGCATCTGCCGAGTCGAACCTCAAAAAGTTATTATAACACTCATATACATCCAAATTTGAAACGATCTGCATTGACTAAAGTCTCAACGCTTAGAGCAGTCCCATTTGCACCAGCCACAGTTCTCGCAAAAGTATGTATTGAACGTGGGTAATATCATCATTGAATCAATGAATCAATGTCACATTCAATGTGCGGATCGTTCCTGAGCCAGAAACCACTATCCAAGTGCTCAACACCATCCAAATGGAATCCATATCTCCGAGAGTAACCCGTCATACTTGAGAGACCTGTGACAGCTCTAGAGAGAACCAAGTGTTGAGTCACTGTACACTACTAATCAATGTAGAGAATGGATCGAGATGATTCTTACTCTCGACCTGAGGTGACTGACTCGAAGTAGATATTTGAATTTGATAACATACTACAATACAATTTCAGTGATTCCATCTTGAACAAGTGAGACTCGGAAGGTACATCAGTCCAGACGCTCGTAGTCACTGATGCCAGTGACGCCAAGGTAGCAGGACCCATCCCGTGACCGGGGCTTTCACCTCCATTTCAGGTTAGTGGGTCCCGCCCAAATGAGGTTACGTATTGCACAGCTGAATAACCACACGGCAAGACATAATTGATAAATAATAGTCTTTACCAATGGATGTCATACTATGAGGAACTAAGTAAACTTCCCTCTGCACCTCCACCTGCACCTTCCTCGCTTCAATGTTCTTGAGCCTTTGAGGTGTCAGCCGCTAACAATGTACCCAACTTGCTTGAGAGACATTTTGTGGTCATATTGACTCACGACCACTGAACAAAGATGATAGTTTTGCTGCTGTACCTCAATGTTAGAGTAGTTAGTGCCATACGAATACTAATTCTGGTAAAGCCCAGTGATCTGGTGCCTGTTCACTCAGAGCGCTACATGCCGGACGGGAGCGTTCAAGTTCTGATCGGCTTTCCACATCATGTTCGTAATTGATGAATCACGAAACGCTGAGTACTTATGCACTCGTGGTTGGTCCAACTGATGGCTGCGGAAACAGCTGATGAGTTTGATATCTGATACCCGCGCAACACTAATCATGACCCAGTAACAGGCCGAGTATAAAAGCGTTGTTGATACACCTCAATCCACCTTGGAGTTTAAACTCGTCCATCAATACTTGAGATGTTCCCCAAAGTCATCTCCGCTGCCCTTGTTATATTATTTGCTGGGATTGTAAATGCTGAGACTCACACCATCACTTTCACCAACAAGTAAGACTGATTTTGACTATCTCTTTACATATCACTTTGAACAGCTGTGGTTTTGGAACGCCCATGCTGGTACAAGGAGGTAATGTCTTATCTACCGGTGGTCCCTATACAAGCAACGGCCCCATTGTGGATGCTATCGCGTACGTCTCTACTACTATGCTTCTTATTCGTCATTTGATACTAGCACAGCTACCTTCAAACGGGTACATTTTACGCTTTGTTCACCGCGATATCTGCACTAACAACTTAATAGCAGGTTCCTGTGGCTTTGATGGCGAAGGCTGCACTACGATTGAAATTACACTGATGAATCCGACATCTTCGGGATCAGGATCAAGTGTTGACATCTCACTCGTCGGAAAGTGAGTTACTCTCTTACTCATAAGACAACACGGCTGATTTTTTCTTTCTAGTCATACATTTTCTGTTACTTCAGGATTCGACTACTACGATGGCTGCGACGGAATAGGAGCCAAATGTAAGTTCCTTCAAGTTATCGAATAATCTCTCAAGAGTTGGTTATTGTCAAGGTACAGGCTCCGTCTGTGCGGATGCTTGGCCTGTTCAATATACTTGTCAAGTGGATAATGTGAGTTTCTTTTAATTCTAGAGGTCGAGCCGATCGATGACCTTTCACGACAGGTCAATCTGTCTATCACGTTCTGCGACTGAGGTAAAGCCAAGTAGCTTTTGAGGAAAACATTGTTCATTATCGATATATCATCTATTGTCAGGTAATAAAGACCAGAATACTTCAATCAAAAATGCCCCGGGTCTTGATGTTTAGCTCTTAGTTTCACCAGTCGTTTAGCCCAAAAAGGTATGATGAGATACTTGGAGAAGAATGACACAAGCGCATGTCCAGCCAAGATGATTGTGGCAATGAGAGTAGACGCACCATCATCAAACCCATTCCCAACCTAACCTTGCTACTTATTGGCAATGAAACCACCTACAACAGGACCAGAACCACTACGTAATTAGGTCTGTAGAGGGTCGTTGACTCGTTGACCTTGTCCTTTTGGCCGTTATGACGGTAGCACCGAATGCCACCAGGAAGTGCATGACGGGAAGTGTGTTCAAGTGCTGACCGAGGGTGTATGCAGAGAAGGTGAATCGCTCTACCTCCGAATAATGATTTAGCTTAGCTAGGGAGAAATTTTGCTTACGTCAATGACATCGCCGACGTGATCAAATCGATCAACTAAGAGACTTTGACAGATATCGAGTACTAGTGCCTTCACGATTAACGGCGGCCGTGTTCTGGAGCAAGCTATCATAGGAGTTGTTCGGAGCTTCTCACACCCTGGAGTATTTCTAGCCTCACAGGTGACGCGATGAGGGACCTGCGTCAGGTCTTGAGTCCTCGGGGATAAGCGGCAGCGGGACCGCGCTGAGCCGCGCTGCCGAAGTGATCGAGATCACCCATTGCATTACGTATTGTTCCGGCGCGCCGTCGGGACCATTCCAAGTGATTGCACTCGGACAATGCCTGTGAGGTGTCATTTGTTTCAATGCGGCTGCTGACGAAGCCTTGGTGGCTCGCAGACATCACCGTCGCCACCGTATTGGGTACAGTGAATACGTGAAATCAGCTTATGCCATCGCGGCTATCGTTACATCATTCCGAGTCATAAACCAGCTCGGATACAATGTCTACCCCATGTATCGAGGCTTAAACGCGGTCTATCCCATTGCTTAGACAGTGCTTTTTTATAAGATCGAATCTCTATATGTTGTAGATGGAGGGAAGTTAGAATCGAGTACTGAGTCCGTTACAATGTTCAACCGGAGGTATATCAGATTCTGCTTTTGATGGATGCTGTTCAAGCTCGGAGTCGTTCCGTACAAAGAGTACGTCAAAAGAGTCACGATTATATTCAATCCTACCGATGATGAAGAAGGCTTGATATTCTTTATGACAGTTTTTATTGTTCTACCTCAATGTTCGGGTAGTGTCGTACGTCACTACCAGCTGGTAACACTCGGTAATCTGATGCCCGTGTACTCGAGCCCTAGATTTCGGGCGGGAGCGCTCAAGTTCTGTCTGGCTTTGTGCATCATGTTCGTGATGAAATGGTGAGTGCACATGGTAATTATGCACTCATGACAACTTAAACTGCATTTGAAACGGAATGGCAGACCTAACTTGTGGTTGGTTCGACTGATGGCCGCCTGCGGAAACAGCTAATGTCTGATATCAGATACCCGCGCGGGACTAACCATGCCCCAGCCTAACAGGCTTAGTATAAAAGTCACAGTTGTTAACTTCCTTCTTCACATCTCAATCTCCCTTCGAGGTCAAACTTGTCCATCAGGATTTGAGATGTTCCCCAAATTCACCTCCGTTGCTCTTGCTATTGTGTTCGCTGGGATTGTAAACGCTGAGACTCACACCATCACTTTCACCAACAAGTAGGACTGGTTTTGACTATCTCTCTACATCTCACTTTGAACAGCTGTGGTTTTGGAACGCCCACACTGATTCAAGGACCTAATGTCTTATCTACCGGCGAGCCCTATACAAACGATGGTCCCATCACGTCTGCTATCGCGTACGTCGCTACTATATGCTTTTCATTCGTCATTTAGTGTCGGTATAGGTACCTTCAAACGGGTTCAATGTTTTTCTTATTAACACGATATCTGTACTGACAACGTAATATCAGGTTCCTGTGGCTTTAACGGAGACTACTGCACTTTAGTTGAAACAACACTCATCAATCCGACATCTCCGGGATCAGGATCAAGTACTGACATCTCACTCGTTGGAGAGTGAGCCACTTCTGATTTGTAAGACAACAATCTGACTTTTCTTCCTTCTAGTCATACATTCTCTGTTACTTCTGGATTTGGCTATTACGGTGGCTGCGACGGCGCAGGAGCTGATTGTAAGTTCCTTCAAGTTATCGGATGATTGCTTGAGAGTTGAATTGCCAAGGCACTAGCCCCGACTGTCCGGATGCTTGGCCTGTCCAAGTTGCCTGTCAAGAGGATAATGTGAGTCTCTTTCAACTCTAGAGGTCAAACTGATCGATGACCTTCACGACAGGTCAATCTGGCTATCACTTTCTGTGACTGAGGTAAAGCCAAGTCAGTCGGAATGGTGAGGGTGGTTCCTTTATGTCTAGCTTTTGGGGGAAATATTGTTCAATCATCTACTACGCTTTTTGTATCACAAGACGTCCAGTCCAAACTTCCAACTATTAAAAATCCAACAGATTCTATGAGTGCGCCATAGCCTAAGGAGTATTATAAAAGGATGGACAGTGCATTGTCTTCATTAGCGATCTTCAAGTTGCTTTGAAGCTTGCTGACAGCATAGCGATATAAAAAATTCCATAGCACGGACCCTCGGATAATCAGAAAGATCCCCTGCAGATATCTTCTCAACATTTCTTGAGTGTCAACTCTGAGTCCCGCCCAAGCCATGACAGTCCGATTCAATGTACGTACATCTGAGATGATCCTTGCGGAGACGTACAAGTGTGACGTTTATCACCCGGATCAAGACTGGTTTTCACTTGCTGTCTCTTCATTGTTTATGGGGTTCTCTACAGTATGTATCCTTTCGTTCTGTCTCCTCACCATCATCCTAACCTCTCACACAGTCTTCGAAGCCGTTTCCATCATCCTAATCCGAAGCTTCAGTATCTCTCTGATAGTGGCTCGAGTAACAGACGGACTTGCAACTTCGGTATTATTCGAATGCGTTTTTGCAAGTCTACGAAGAGTAACGAGTTGATCGATCAGTTGTACAAGCAGCAGCATGAAGAAATACAGAGCGTAGCGTAGAATACAGAGAGCATGCCAAGTCCATATGCCAGAAACGAAAAGCCGAGTCTAGTCCGATCCGTTAAACCCGACTCGCAACAACACTCATCAAGTTTTGCATCGCGATCTCATCATACTGCAAACAAACCTCTTTCTCTCCTGACCGCTTGACGTATCCGAGCCCCTTCCCTTCAAACCGAACCAGCTCCGTCATCACCTGCTCGAACCTTTCCCACAAGTGATACCAACGCCGTTGAGAAGGCGGATAAAAACCGAGAGTCTGGGCCTTATAAACGTAAATAACACACCGATCCAGGATGAGGCATTTAAGCGTCGTTCGATGCCGTACAATGAAATCCTCCAAAGACCTTTTCCGAAAGATGAGGTTTGTAAGAGTCAGCTCCGTAAGATTTGAAAAACAAAGTCCCTTCAATCGGATGGGTAAACACGTGTCAGAAGACTCTCGAATACTTCCGAGGTGAAGTTTGGTTAGCGTGTTGCGAGCGGGAAAGAGGACGCCTTCGAGGAGATGTAATGACCAGAACTCTTGGGCTTGGGTCAGGTCTACGTCGACTTTGAGAGGGACGCTGACGACTGAAGTGTCGAGTTCTGTGGGTACAGAGATGAAGGATCTGAAATCTTGGGGATCGGAAGAAAGCCAAGTGTCGTCGGAGAGGATATTGCGACAGCAGAGGGTTCTGAGAGATGTAGGTGGAGGATTAGAAGTGACTGTTTGCAGAACGGAGTGTTGCATGTGATACGAAAAGCGACAGTCGAGACAGGAGTGACGATCCCAGCTTCCAAGTGGGTCGTGGATGAAATCATAGAATTCGAGACGCAGAATGGTGAGAGAAGGGAACTTGATTAGCGAAGAAAATGCCCGTTTGAGGGAAGCCTCCGTGCAGGTACCATGATAGGGTTGGAATTCGCCTAGAGAGCCTAGAGAGAGTCTTTAACGGGGGAAACACGAGAAAAGTCGTTACCCTCTGAATATTTGCGTTCCTGGAAGACCAGTTCGCGAACGTGTATAGCCAGGGGGTTATTCTGAATCAACGCGAGATTAGCAGAGACAACAGAGGATAAGCATGAATCGTCGAGAAGGTTTGCGGAGTAACAAAACGAGAAAGAGCGCGGTTCACAAGACGAAAAGCGAGGAGGGTTCTTTGGTCAGCCACACTGCCAGCAATTTCAAAGATGAGTTGGAATGGAATATCCGGAAAACGGTTCTCTTTGATGCGGATTCTGCTCGACCGTCGTGTGGGCAACGCGGTCTGCTTGGATCGACAGGTTCGTGTCAAGAACGTGACTGTCACGTTCTTGAGCGACAGTTGCCGCGCCGTCTTTACATACCCTTTCACGCCCAGTCATTGATACTTTACTCCTTGTGTGAGTGACGGTCAGAGGGCCAGTGGCAGTGAGTCTCTCAGAAACTCCGTAGACATGTCGCGGGTACAAATACAGCCCTGGTAACATATCTCGCATAGAACGAACGCCTTGGTATAAAATAAGTAAGAAGTTGCAACAGACGATGAAAACTTGAAAGTTCAAGCGATAACTTTAAGAGAACGAAAAAGTCATATACACATAGCTCTATCGTAACAGCTTGACTTCCACCTACTCCTACCTATCCTTCCCATCAGTCATTAAGACTAGGAAGGAATTGGTGCCAGTGACTCCGTGATCTCTGTACGATAACCGGGCTGCGGTGATGGGGTTGTTGGACTACCATTTCCCTCCGTAAATTCCGTATTGGTGTTTTCGATATCTGGTATCACTTCTGGCTGAAATGATGGTGTTGTTGGACTGCGAGTATTCCTAGTATTCCTAGTTAGACCCAGCAAATAGATTGAAAATCATTCACTCTAGAAGGTCTTGTAGAGTTCTTTCTGCCCTGCTCAATAAAAATTCGAGATAGTGATTCTCAACTTGGTTCAATTGTTGGTTCACTTCCAGCGCTCTTTTAGTGACAATAATGAGACGACTTAAGACATCTTGTTCCACTGTGGGCCAGGTTAACATGGAGCATCAGAGATACATGATGTCTGACCTGCACTTTCCAGTGTCATGGAAATTATCAAGCCTACGGAGTTTATATCTGGTATATTTGCGTCGATAATCCTTTCAAGAATATCCGTAAAGCTGATGTTAATCCAGGACAAGGACAGCTTCGCTGCAAGCATATTAATACCGGAAAGCATGAGCTAATAAGTATCATCTTCACTCACAATAATAAGGAGTTAATGGAATTATTACGAGTAACCCTGAAGTCGGATCATAGAAATTATCCCAGTCAAAATCCGGGCATAAGACTGAATGAAAAGATTGTCATGGATTAGTAATTCACAAGTGACATTGAACATACTCTCAGAGGTTGAATTACACCGACGGAGTTCGTCTTCAAGTTTTATGCGCACATAATCCAGCTTCGCAAGTCCCAGCAATCTTTGTAAGATAGTTTCCCTTAATCCTGCAGTCATATCATCTGTGTTTATGTCAACAATGGTGTCTCATCATGCTGCGATCCGCCGATCTTACCATGAAACATAAATTCCCTAAGCATATCGCTTGCAGCAAGCCGACAACCCATATGCCACTCACGCTTCTCATCGCATATGATATCTAGCAACTTTTCGGCCACAAACTCTTCAACAAAGCACTGAAACTCTTCTGTCTGATGGTGAGCTTTCGAACAAGATTGTTACAAAGCTTACCATATCCTATGAAATTTACCAACAATTGCAGAGCCCAAAAGATGGTATATGGCCTCTTGCTCTTGTCAACGAGACTGATTATGGCAGAGAAAAGTTCATAAGCCCCAGGTTTGTCCACTCGAGTCTCGTCAAAAGATGTTTCAAGTCGAACTCTGTCAGGGTGGTTGTCATCAGCGATCGAGCTATTGGCTGAAGGCTGAAGCTGAAGCTCAGCGGAATGGCTCTCTGAAGCAGACTCAGCTTCGACCCTATCAACATCTTTTGAGATGAATCCCGGGCCGAGCCGCACACTGTCTGAATAAATGTCAGTCAGGTAACATCGATCGACGTGAGTTACTTACCGTACCTCATTAGTAGCCGGACCCACATAAAAACCTGACACATCAAAAAGTCTTCGCCTCCTGCATTCAGCAGTGAAGTAACGACCTGTGGTAATTCGCGACGATGGAGATCGGCCAGTACATCTGAACACAATCAGATATTGGATGTTTATTTTCTACTCGGTACCTTCAAGTTTCGTCATTCCCATCAGACTCATGAGAGCGGGTATTCTCTCATCGAAGGACTTGACCCTATAGACGTAAAAGGGCAGATCTG
>QLOY01005032.1:0-11327 GCA_003313965.1 Megacollybia marginata
GGACTGGAGAAAAGGATAATCAGAAGACGACGATGCCCTCCCCCAAAAAAATACAAACCAGAGGGAAGGACGAAGCGAAGTATCAACAGGGACAACTTAGGACGCATATGTGAGCAACGTAGAGACAAGACGGAAAAGGAGACGGTACAGCAAACTGATATCACCAAAACGGAGTGGTGACAATAGGGAAGCAAGAGGCAGAAAGCATAACCAAACAAAGAGCCATTCTATTTGTGACGCAGGGATATGCAGGCACGTGCCCAAGTGAGTCATGAGGCGCCGCGACCCGATGGATCCGATCGACGATGGATGACGACATTATAGAAGCCTGTCAAAATGACGACGACAGTAGAATAGAAGAAAGGAAGCGTACCAAACGGAGATAATTCAGGAACGGATGAGTGGCGTTGTAGGGTAAAGACCGAATCCCTATAAATAGGGACTCGGAATCTTGCAATGCAAGCTGTGCCGCATGCTTGTGATGAAAAAGGACATAAATTCCCATATGCAGTGCTCGTCAGGGTAGGCAGTCATGAAACCTGTATGTACGTTTTTCCTGGACAGTCACTTTTGGGTCACTTTTGGCCCACTTTAAGCAGTCAGCAAGGGCAGAAATAACTTCAAATAAGTAACGTACGCAATAGCGTAGAGGTAAGTAAGAACTTCTAAGTGACCACAATACTAAATCATATGAACGAGCTCGTGAAGAAGCTCGAGTAAACCCCGTCTCTTCTTATCACCGTGACTTCTCTCTTCGCCTTCTTCCTCATTCGAGCATCGCATGTGTCAGTCCCCGAAGCAAGCGCATAACAAGCGTAACAACTTGGCAACAATACGCTCTCATATTGCTCTCATATCTACCCAGAATCAACCAAGAATCTCACTCTCAGCAATGTGCCTAGGCGTATCGTTGGCGTTGAGCGTGTGATTTCTTCCTACCATTGCATTGGTCAGTAAACAAGCAGAGGTAAGGATACCTGACATACGAACGGTATTCATTCAGCATCTCGAGTAAATCACCGACGAAAGCCGGATAGGAGGCGGAAGGGGTAAGCAGACCTTTTCCTTGGAGCACCAAATGGGTATACTACTGCCGGTACTGCGGTTGCAGTGAGGTCAAGACAATAGTAGGAGTCACGGTTGACAATTCTAAGCGATTCTGGGCCGATTCTGGTTCCGATTCTGATGCCGATTCTGACAAGCCAGAATCGTGTGAATCATCAGAATCGGCTGAATCGTCGAATCGCCTCTGGAGTCGCTTCACCGATTCTGACGATTCAGCCAACAGACGATTCTGCGCAGCCTTTATCACTGTACAGGCTTTGGTTATAGTATGTTGCATTATATAATCATACTATACAGTTCGGCTTTGGTTCGGCTCCAAGTTTGCTAGTGTTGTGCTAGTGTCCGTCCATCTCTCCACCATGGTCAAAACTGCCAATCGTTGTCGTTGTCGTCGTCTCGTTCACTGTCTTCATCATCTGTAACAGGCTGCAACTCAGGCAGGTCTGTCAATTCCTCAGTATGCATGGAAGAGGTCGAGCTGGAGGAGGTTTTGTAGTCGGAGTCTGTGCCTGCACTGCTGCTTTCAGTGGTCGTGGTATTGTCACTGTCTGACTGAGAGTCTGAGGAAGCTGCTGATCAGATAGAGAGACACTTGAAGGAAATGGTTGAAGGTGAACGCCGGTGCAGAAAAAGATGTCGGTTGTGTTTTATGAGCTGTCGGAGGCAGCATCGTCTTTTTTCATGGCATAATTGTACATTTTTCTTGTGTTTTGATGTAGCTTGAATATTGCTTGAATAACTCACCCTGGTTGAAATGATGCTGTTTTCTGGCCGGCATGAATGGAAAGGTAAATGATTCAAAAATGATTACAAATATATTATTATGGATGATACAGAGTGATGAGAATCGAAGGCAGAATCAAGGGCAGAATCAAGGTGGTCAAAGTATGTGATGATTCTGGCCGATTCTGGTCGTCAGAATCGACTGAAGAATCGATCCCAGAATCAGCCGGAATCGTCTACTGTGACTCCTACTAATAATGCTCAGAAGAACCGAATATTCGAATTCTGCGGCGGAAAAGAGCCCATGAAGATGGGGACGGTGTTGATTACTAGGGAGCGTCGAGGATTTAGTTCCGAGAGATAGCAGACCAGGTACGATCCGACCTTCCCATCAACCGTTTACGCAGCCCTTTTTTAACTGACTTTACTCATCACGTGCCAACGCCCTAAGTTTAGGAGCAAACCATCACAAATGTATTATTGGTCGGATCGCTTTTCAATGGCGCCCACCTTGTCTCGTGAAGAAAACCTAAAGGTCTTATCAGTCCCTCGTTCACTCATTAGTAATGGAATCCCTTGCGTTGTCTGGGGAGACTATGCGCTAAATTTGGTGCATCACGTCCCAACTGTCGTCTCCATGGTTCATCTCCTCGTCAAAGATGACCAGGTGAAGACTGCCACCGAATTCCTCATTTCAAATTATCGTTGCGTTCCCGGTCCCCCATGCCGAAGCTGGTCAATGTACCGCAATGATCCAAACCGAAACTGCCTTCCTGACGCAGCATGCTTGGAATTTCCCGAAGGATTCTCCTTGACCACTGTCCCATTAACGGGTATTCCGGAGAAACTTGCCCTCATCCCAATGTCCAATTTCCATTTTGATCTGAATAACACCCAATCTCTCTTCGAAGCCCAGGAGTATCCTGGTGTGCTTTTCCCTACAATCCCCGCTTTCGTTGATGCAATAATTGATTCTGAATTCGAGCCGCACCCGGCTGGTGAGAAGAATAATAGAGCATTTTCCGATATTTTGAGTACCTGGTTGATCTACATCCAAGCGTACAGTCTTGATGATCCCATCTACAAACACATACCCAGGGGTGAGGAAGGTTATGACGACGACGATGGTTTCGACAAACCTATCTTAATCGACGACTTGACTCCTGCCGCACTACAGTTATTGGATTCAGTTAAGCAGGAGAACCGATTCTACTTGGAGATGGAATTGCTTGCGGAGCCTTGGCCACCTTTTGAGGTCTTGAGAGAATACCGAAGGTGAGTACTTTATAAGACAAATGTGCGTCTACTCAAGATTAATAGAGGCCTCATTGCAGATATCAATAGGAGCCTCCTTGCAGATATTTACACGAAACCCGTTGGGTCCCGTGCTTATTCTAATCGAACGTTTTCATCCAAACCAGTGACAAGTCACACTGGAAGACATATTGATCATCTCGTACCTCGCAAATTTGCAAGAACGTTTGGTAGTCTGGTACGCAGTCTACGAGCCATCCGCCTCATCTAGAAGGAGGTTGCAACCTAATTTTCGATTATCTTTACTAGAACAATATCATGTTTTGGATATCTAATACACGTGGATTTAAGAAACTTGAATCGGCTCTATGTGAGCAAAGTAAGTATTTTCAGACGGGTCACCTCTCGCCTGGGGATGGATGCTAGGACTAACTCACAGAAATCCAGTGTCCTGGGTCAGAATGAAGTTAACAGATTGCACCCGAATTCTGTGACTCCTGTATATATCGGTTCCATGTCTTGAATTTGAAATCAAACAGAAAGCTCGGACTCCCGCACCACGACTCCGATGGCTCGGAAAGACTCAGAGCCTGTATGGCTTGTCGTGAGAGCAACTTCCATGAACTTGCGTTCAAATTGGCCGAATACTTGATTGATCTGTATCCAAGTTGAAAATATACCACTTGGTCTGGATCGAATTTCTCACTGTATTGAAACGCCCAAATCGACACGTTTCAAGTCGATGTCTTCGTATCGATTAGTTCCTGGAGTCAAGGGCTGGCGGAGAGATTGGACTCGATAGGTATTTGTGCGAATGACTAGTCGCTGGCATTAACTACTACCATTTGCATGTAACCACTCACTATTGACACCTGGTGATACGACATGAGTCTGGCATTGATAGTCTCATACTAGTAAAAAGTTTTTTTACTTGAAACACAAGACGTGAGTATTGCTGGAATAACCAGTAGGGCTCTAAAGTCCCACAGTTGAAACTCATTTCAGTTGAAGTCGTCGCATCATGATATGAATATCTATCAAGCATTGCATTGATTACAACCTGCACTAGATACAGCCCCCAGTTTGTTTGCCTGAGTCGAACTCGACACCGATAGCCTGCAAGAGCTCGGTCAAGGATGTATCATGTTTGCTGAGTTTGGGGCCGTAGATTTGGACACGATGGAGGAAACTTTTCCAGGAAAATCGTCGTTTCTTGTCATTGTCATTCAAATTGTCATCGAGAAATGTCTTCTGAACAGTCCAGTCGAGCTTTTTTCCTTTTTCGGCGAGTGCTTCAGCAAGATTCCAGATGTCTTTGAGATCCGTCTGGATTTTCGCTTTACGGCTGGTCCCGCGTGTCGTTGCAGAGAGAATTTTCATGCCGATTAGACCCTCTTCGTCGAACGCAAACAGCAAGGCAAGACCTACCCGTTACGAATTTCCGACCGATAGTAAGAGGGCCGCCGAAGCCATTTCCAAACATGCAAGCTGTCTGGTCGAGCAATGGTTGGTAAAGCTGTCGTCGAAAAGCCGTTCGAGAATTATTCACTTATTCAAAGGGAGTTACGACTCTTACGAGTTCGGAAGTAATGAGGAGGTGAGATGAATATCCACCCAGAAGGCCATTTCATGACGCCGGTGAGAAGTGGTTTGCTCTATGATCTACGCGTACGTCCGGACTCCGCAAAGGACCATTCGGCGGAAAAGAGGCGGAACACTGCGCAACAGATCTAGAAGACTGGTCTCTGGTGCTCTCGCAAACCCGACGTGGCGCGGAAAGTAAATCAAACAAAACCTGGCGTTACTAAAGCGCTCGCTGGTCCAATGACGCAGAGAAGTCGGGATTCGGGAAACAGACGCCGCCAAGTTGCGGCCAAACAAAGGACCAAACAAAATCCCCGCATACTGTTTCATGAAACCTACCAAAATACCCACCGCAACTTGGCATGCGTCCTGTTATCGAACCACAATGTCGCTCAGGCTAACAATGCCACAAACTCAACAAAGACGTTCCTTACTGCACTCTAGCAAACGGGGGTCAAACCTGCTCGCTGCAAGGGGGTGTCACAAAAGAATTTTCGGATATACCGTTACATTCTCATTTAAGAGCCCCAAGGTTGGACCGACCGACCGACACGTGACCTTCCCACACCTAAAAAGGAAATTGTGCCTGATCCATACCAGCAATGAGGATTGTACGTCCACACAGTCCAATATTATGGGTCAATTAGCATAGAGATATATTAGAAGCATTATATAGTACTACTTCAGGTCTCTTTCTTGTCCCATTTGCACTACATTGTGCGCTATTCTTATGTGATCCCACAGCTCTGATATTGATTGGTGTATGGCAGTCTGGGCATGTCACCATTCCATTTGTGTTCAGCTGAATCTAGAGAGTTTCTCAGGCTTGTGGACTCATATAATGACCCAAATAGTGCTTACATTGACCATATAGGCTCAATATGGCTATTCAAGACCGGAAAAATGTGACCTCCCAAAAATTTTTAAGGGCCCGATCGACCGACCGACCGACCATCCCTATATCCGGAATT
This sequence comes from Megacollybia marginata, assembly GCA_003313965.1. Classification (NCBI taxonomy): domain Eukaryota; kingdom Fungi; phylum Basidiomycota; class Agaricomycetes; order Agaricales; family Porotheleaceae; genus Megacollybia; species Megacollybia marginata. The sequence continues at coordinate 5,598 of QLOY01005032.1, forward strand.
TTACACGTGACACCCCCTTGGCTCGCTGTTTTCTTGGTTCTGAAAACAGCGATATTACAGGGGAATTTATTCTTTCTCCTCGGACGTTTCTGCCCCCGCCCCCAGCGTTTGGTTTGTTTATCTCAGTTGGTTTTTTTATCTGATCTTTTGCTGCAGTAAAACGTTAACGTGCCCCGCGAATAGTTGGTGGAGATGATGGCTGCCAGTGTTGATAAAGCAGCTCTCTGTTGACATTGTATGCATCATAAGAATGGTCTTGCCGGGTAAGTGTCTTGGTACATGTATCATTTACTGACAGCCTTGCCCTTAGTTATTTATTGATCCCTACGCTCTACATTCTTCTCGTGTTTGCTACTTTGACATTTCCGGTCATTGTGCCTGTCGATATCATCGTCCAACATTCCGAATATCGAGCGTATAACTTGGGGGTAAAGTCTATATCTTCTTTCTCTTAGGCCTTCTCCTGATTGACCACAGCACTGTGTCTCCCTCGGACGACGCCCGCTTCCCATAGTCGTCTTGTCTACCTCCTAACCCGTATGTGCTGCGGAGCAGCTTTCCGCTACTGACTACCTATGATCAGCTACCCGGAGGGTCGATATTCTTCCTGACCTACATGGGTACGGCCCCTTCCTTCTGTCCTCCCTGCTGACCGTTTTGCTGGGTAGTAACCCACGGTCTGGCAGGCGCCGGTGCAGCCCTAATCCAACTAATAACCCTCATAACGTACTTGGTCCGCAAAGTGGTTTTTGGGACAACGCCCAGACATGCTTTTTCCGTGCGTCCTCTTTGCCTCCTCTGCCCTCCGTTGCTGACAAAGTGGGCTCTAGGTAACGTTCGTGATGCCCTCTGCGGATGCTCTCCCTGCTTGCGACGATTACGCTTGCGTATAGTGTCCTGAATCCATTGATCAATCTCTTGGCGTTTGTTCGTGTGTGCTCTTCCCTCTTCGTTCCGTAAGTATCGTTCGAATGCTGGTCGACGAAAGCTCACTGTTTTCCAGTCCTTACACAGGTATCCGATCAACCGGAGGGGGGATCGCGTAGTGGGTCACAAGTCTGTCTCGCGTGCCTCTTCTTCCTTAAAGCTCAACCCTCGGGATACCGCACGACGGTGTCAATTGTGGAAGATGTTTCGATGCTTCTTTTGGTTGGGATCACGGCTGGGGTTCAGTTGGTTCTTCAAAGGTTGTACCCCTTTCCCCGTCGTTTGCGGACTGGTATCTGATTTGCGGTTTAGGTGGCTTCCAATGTTGGCGACAAGTAGGATGGCCGAGAGGTATGGCAAACAGAGGTCGATGGCTAGTGGGGGGATTCCAGAAGGGGAGGAGATGGATGTGTTTAGTTGGGCTCGTAAGTCGTCCCCTGCTACCGCTTCCACTGACGCATTCCTTTGTAGTGTGCGGAAGCAAATCGCAAAGGTTATACCCAAGCGGTTAGATGAGACTGTTGGGACTATCAAGAGGAAGATTCAGGAAGGGGTTAGAGCGGGAGGCTTCTACCTCCCAAAATCCTGCGTCATCTATACCCTCCACGACCGCATCTTCCGACCCAACGAGACATTCTCTTGACCCTGACGACGACGAGGATTATCAGGATGAAATCGATCCCAATGAACATGCGTTTGACCATCCTTCGGCGTATGTGGAGCAGCGGTGGAGACAGTCTGGGACTGAGCAAAGTGCTGGTCGAGGAGCTGCGAGAGGCAGGGGTGTGTGACGATGGTCCGGTTATGGACAAGAAGAGGTTACTAGGAATCCTCCGGATGAGGAGTGGGTAGACAGATAACACAAAGGCTTCTGCGTGTCGTAACTTTGCATTTTGGAAACTTAGCGGCGCTGTATAGATTGCAACGTGTAATTAATGTTTCGCTTGCCACTATGAAACGGTGGTGGATACCCCTTGTCATTGTTCCTTTGTGCTAAGGGTATGATGGTGAACATGTGACTCTTACGCCTCTTTCGTCCGAATGTCCATGTCGCTGTAGCGGACATGAGCTCTAGCGCAACCCTCGAATCGATTCTCCTACAAGCTGGTGGCTTGAATGTAACTTTACACTCTCAAAACAACTCTCTCATTCCTCAAGATGTCGTTGAGTCGACAACGGCAGTTTTGCACGAAATCGCACAACTTTTGGCTTCCGGCCCCAACATACTTCTTCCTGTCGAATATAGGCAAGCGCAATATGACACTGACCTCTACAAACTCGTCGTAAGTCGAATTGATTCCATTTACTTGCTCAATCCATCAAATTAGCACCAACTGATGAGCGCCGGGAAATCCGGCGGGGAATCCGAGTCCGCTGGTACTCAACAGCTGAAACATTTTGTTAGACTTGAGAAAGATGAAGGAGGATTATATCACAAACTCGTTTCAGTACTCCACCGTCGTAATCAACTCTCTTCCGCTCTCGAGCATGGCAAAATGCTCGCCGAGCTGAATTCTCAAGCTCGAAAAGCGGAAGAACACGAGTTGGACGACGATGCTGCTGAAGTTGACGAGATGCTTCTTGATCCAAAATTTTCGATTTCACATTCTGCACGCTCCCCCTCTCCAGTAAGTGTGTCCTCTAAGCAACGTGATAGTTCCCCTCCTGCGACACCTCCACCTCCCACGTCTTCTCCTGCTCCCTCTTCTCCTATCCAACATCCTGTTTTCACCCCTTATGAACCTATGCCTATACACTCCGAGTCCTCTGAACCTGCAAAACAAAAACGAACACGCATGGTGGTGGATGTGTTGGTTCGGAGACGAAAGCCAAAAGCAGCGCAGGGAGACTCGGAGTTTGTTACCCGCATGATTCAACTGCAAAACAGTCTGCATTACAAATTCCAGCATAAATTGGATGTTACGACAGGTAAACTTCCGCACAACCGTGTGCACAACTGGGATGTGTTTCCGAATGTCTATGACAGTCCGGTACGTCCAGTTTTCTTCACTTGCACTGATTGATTGATGTTGACATTTCTTCAGTGCGATACTTGCCGTAGATGGAATACAAAATGCGAGATTGGTGACAAGACCAATCCAGGCAGATGTCGGCTTTGTATACTCCGTCAGATCGCTTGTTCCAACTTCTCGCCCAGATTTATGAGCGCTGTTGGACCTCCGAAGAAGAAAAGAGCGAAACATAAAGTTATTCTTGATCCTGCTGATCGGATTCCAAATGACGGAATCGCAGAATTTGAATCCGAGATGCAACAGTGTCCTTCAGCTGATACCACACAATGTCGAAAAGATCTCATGCCAATGGATGAGGACAAGCCATCTGCGCAAGTCCTTGTCAAGCCGTTTCGAGATGACTCGTATAATGTCAAAGTTCATACTTCCCAAGACTTTTTGCGTGTAGATTCAATTTTGTAATGTGTACTCTAGCGTTATCTTTTCATCCCAAGGGCAAGCGTGCCAGTGCCCCGGTTTCCGCCGACCCGCTTTACTTGAATGTCAGATTTTGTGATACAAGCGATCTACAATGTGACGATGTCATTAAAATGACTAGTCGAGGGCAGGTAACAAGCTACTTCTCCTAGTAACAATTGAAATTCGAAAGTTTGAAACGTGGGCAAAACGTGGGACCTCAAGCTTCAAGGCTTCAAAGGTACCCAAGGCTCTCTAAGCAGCTTTTTTAATTACAATCCCAGGGCAGCCTTGCACTAGGTGTTTGTGGATGAAATCATCATTACTGGTACAATTGCGATCTGAAGTTGTAGACATTAGGACGTGACGACTCGGATGGGTGGCTGACTTGCTGACCCCTTGTGACCCCCTAACGCTCGTTCACAGAACCTCCATGCTCAGCGCACTTTTCAATTCGCATTCACATCTTCTGGCTGCAAAGCGGATTCATTCCTGCTTCGTTAATGCGAAATGTCCTTATATCTTTGTTGGCGGGACTGCGGTCAACGCGCTCGGCTACGTTCGGCGTACTAGCGTAAGCATGGGCTTCGCTCACATTTCAAGTTAACTCTGCCCTCTACATAGGATATCGACGTCAATATAGGAAGATTGGATTCCGAACAGGACCCGAGTCGTACAAGCGTTCAAAGAAGCAAACTACTCCTTACGAGGACTGCCAAACGGAAAAGGCTACATGATGGGAAAAACAATGGACCCCCTATCACCTATTCCCGCACCTCGCGTTGATATCCACCAGCCCTCGGATCACATTTGGGAGCTCTTGTCGAGTCATAGGTACATAACCGAAGTTGAAGTCCCTGGACTCCACGTAGTCGACGAAGAAGGTCTAATCGGCATGAAAATTCTCTCTGCAACGACGCGCGGGACCAGCCATAAAGCGAAAATTCAGACGGATCTCAAAGACATCTGGAATCTTGCTGACGCACTCGCCAAAAAGGGACAAAAGCTCGACTGGACTGTTCAGAAGACATTTTTCAATGACAATTTGAATGATAATGACAAGAAACGACAATTTTCCTGGAAAAGTTTTCTCTATCGTGTCCAAATCTACGGCCCCAAACTCAACAAACATGATACATCCTTGACCGAGCTCTTGCAGGCTATCGGTGTCGATTTCGAGTCAGGAAACTGAAACAAACGGGGGGCTGTATCTAGTGCAGGTTGTAATGATTAATCAATGCAATGCTTGATAGATATTCATATGCGACTTCAACTGAAATGAGTTTCAACTGTGGGACTTTAGAGCCCTACTGGTTATTCCAGCAATACTCACTTGTGTTTCAAGTAATATACTAGTATGAGACTATCAATGCCAGACTCATGTCGTATCACCAGGTGTCAATAGTGAGTGGTTACATGCAAGTGGTAGTGGTTAATGCCAGCGACTAGTCATTCGCACAAATACCTATCGAGTCCAATCTCTCCGCCAGCCCTTGGCTCCAGGAACTAATCGATACGAAGACATCGACTTGAAACGTGTCGATTTGGGCGTTTCGATACATTGAGAAATTCGAACCAGACCAAGTGGTATATCTCAACTTGGATACAGATCAATCAAGTATTCGGCCAATTTGAACGCAAGTTCATGGAAGTTGCTCTCACGACAAGCCATACAGGTCGCTCTGAGTCTTTCCGAGCCATCGGAGTCGAGGTGCGGGAGTCCGACCTTTCTGTTTGACACCAGTGATTTCAAATTCAAGACATATACAGGAGTCACAGAATTCGGCTGCAATCTGTTAACTTCATTCTGACTCAGGACACTGGATTTCTGTGAGTTAGTCCTAATCCCCAGGCGAGAGGTGACCCGTCTGAGAATACTTACTTTGCTCACATAGAGCCGATTCAAGTTTCTTAAATCCACGTGTATTAGATATCCAAAACATGATATTGTTCTGAGTAAAGATAATCGAAAATTAGGTTGCAACCTCCTTCTAGATGAGGCGGATGGCTCGTAGACTGCGTACCAGACTACCAAACGCTCTTGCAAATTTGCGAGGTACGGGATGATCAATATGTCTTCCAGTGTGACTTGTCACTGGTTTGGATGAAAACGTTCGATTAGAATAAGCACGGGACCCAACGTGTTTCGTGTAAATATCTGCAAGGATGCTCCTATTGATATCTGCAATGAGGCCTCTATTAATCTTGAGTAGACGCACATCTGTCTTATAAAGTACTCACCTTCGGTATTCTCTCAAGACCTCAAAAGGTGGCCAAGGCTCCGCAAGCAATTCCATCTCCAAGTAGAACCGGTTCTCCTGCTTAACTGAATCCAATAACTGTAGTGCGGCAGGAGTCAAGTCGTCCATTAAGA
>QLOY01005033.1:0-11524 GCA_003313965.1 Megacollybia marginata
GCACCTCAAGAAAGCAGCTACAAGTGCAGCTGCTGTGAGGTGCGGCTGCTTTTTCTGTCTACCGTGTTTTTAAAACTCCGCCACAGACAACCAACCTCTCACTGAGAGTTTTGAGCACGTAAAGCATCATTTGAGATATGTATAACATTGAATAAACATGTATGTAGTATATCAAGACTATCTATAAAGTTTGGGTTTTCTAGTGGGGCGCGCGCTCGGCTTTTGGCGGCGCGGGAATAAATCATCATTTGTCACACCATATTCGACACGATGGAAGCCAAGGAGGCTTCCATTTCCCCCCCTTCTCTCATTTTTCTGACCCAGATTCGCCTCGTCTGCAAGAATCTGTCGTATTTGACAAAATCACCACCTTGCAAAGCTTTCGTCGCGAATTCCAATAGTTTGTCAATGTGTTTTGACGCGTCCAGTTCACTGGCGCTTCCGAATACTGGTAACAGCGCCATCTCTTCAGCTGCTGGCTCAGATAAGTACCCTAGTGATAACACTCATGTTACAGTTTGAAGGAATCACGATGGTTCCAATTTCCAGCCATAAGCCATAGTCTACCTTGAGTCTACCAGCCATAGTCTACATGTGCGACCCAGGAGAAGAGGTGCTTCCGACGCATGTACAAACGACTTGTCAGGCATCGGAACTGAGTCGGGTTTTGCAAGAACAACAAATGCGCCACTGTTCTATTATTTAGTGGCAATCCAGCCACTAAATAAATCATATCTGATCACAACTCGTATAACACTCAAACCGGCTCGGGTCACTGGCGGGTGCGTCCGTTCTCATCAGATATATAACCTGAGTCAGGTACTTCATGTATTCTTGAATGCACTAGTATTGCGTGTGCTGCGTAGCCGAGTGGTACAGCACATGGTCGGACTGTATTCACACTCCCTATTTTTGCCTTTCGCAAGGCTAACGTTCGATTCCTGCTCCAACTGCTTTTTTGACAAATGCACTCAATTTCATTTCATACCTTCGTAACCACTTGTTCTTGGTATCACATCAGCGTCCTGGCAATTCAGCCAGTAAATAAATCCTCAAACATTGGAATCAGCCATCTATTTAGTGGACAAATGGCCACTAAATAAATCCCATCTCATCTCGATTAAAGATTTATTTAGTGGCATTTTGTCCACTAAATAAGTCCGATCTGATCAGAATTCCTATTTCCGAACGCATCCTAGGCTAGGTGCGTCCTTCTCGGATATCATTTCGATTCATGTTACTTGCGACACGCGTCGGGACTTGAGCCAAGTTGAGTTGAGACAAAGTTGCGATAGGGAGAACGACTGACAATGACAATTCGTTCATGCCGCTTTTTGTATACTATTTCGCTCACCTTCGTTTTTTGGGAATAGAGGTCCATGAGGTGTCTCGCAGACAGTTGCCAGTGCTGTAGAGCGAACGCGTTCAACCTCGCTTACTCAAAAATCGCATTCGGTCGAAGAGGGAACATGGTGCAAGGAACGGGAGATGTCGAGTAATAAGAGGCTGGAATTGTGGCGGAATTGTGCCACGTTGGTATGTTCGTTCATACTCCACTTGGGTTTGCTTTCTGATGCATTAATTAGTGAGCGCGTTCCTGCTTTCCGCCTGTTGCTGGGATGCGTTCGATGCGTTTTGAGCTGAGCGGGACTTGGCCGTTTATTGTCTACATGACAACGTCTGCAGTGGGTTGTTTGAGAGTGCTGTGGGGAACGCGTTGAATGTGCTGGAATGCGTTATAGGCTCAAAAACGGCATTTATTTAGTGACGCATTGTACACTAAATAAATGTTTGATTCCGATGAGGTGAGACAGTGAGTCTACTATATAGTGGCCTTTCCTCCGTTAAATAGATCATTATTCGGCTGAAATGGTAAACGATATCATATATATAGTGGCAGTATGGCCATTAAATAAATCCACTGATTGTGAGACAGTGAGTCTATATAGTGGCTATTCCTCCGTTAAATAGATTGTAAATCACGATAGACAGTCAGGGACTCGAATGATCTAAAATGACGATCTATTTAGTGGCCTTTGAGACCTTATATACATAACGTCACTGTGATGTGTGTGATAGACCTGGAGGGTTGACGTAACCCCCCACAGGTATATAAGGGGCCACGGTTTCACTGTATCATCCCCCCCCCTCTCCCCCCTCTCTCTCAGGGTTAGTCAGCCATCTATCTAACGGCCGTTCTACCCTTATATCCATCCACCTCAACACGGTTTCACTCTCAGCAACAACAACTCACTCACTCACTCCCGGGTCACTCGACACACACACACACACACTCTCTCTCTCTCTCTCTCTCTGTCTCTCATTGACTCCTTGGCCCAGGTGGATGCGAGGGGAGGTTATATAAGGGGCCATCTGCCGCTATATAACCTGACATCTACATATACATACATACATACGAGACATGTACATGGTAACAATTAAAAGCGTCGAAAATCCTAGACGAGATCCTAGATGAGCACAAAAAGGTTGGAATTCCTAGATGAACTCCTGGATGAGCACGAAACGGACGGATCCGCAGAGGGATTTCCTGGATGAACGCAGATTCGACGGCTTCGAGCCCATCCAGGAAACGCGACCGACTTCCTAGATGAGCGCAAAAGGGGAGTTTCGAGCGTCGGATTTCCTAGATGTGGGGTGTTTTGCCCGTCGGGACCCATCTAGGGAACCATCTAGGGTGAAATCTGAACGTTCAGATTGCGGAGAATGTCTGTTTATATAGCCTGGTGCTGTGTGGGTTAGCCACGCATTGTTCGACCCGGATTCCTTCTCAAACACGCTACTAGATTTGTTCTGCAGCACGATAAGGCCCGGAGAACAGACAATCGTCGAAAATTGCCATCCAGGTGGTAACGATGGCGGAGGCTTTCAAACCGGCGGGGGTGGTACGGAAACACGGGAAAGCCTTCTCTAGTCGTTTATTAGTCTATGGAATGCATTACGAGTCAACTTACACAAAGGGTTATCGAGTGGGGAGCCAAAGCCGCTATTTCAATAATACCGGGGCAACGTTGCTAACCAATTCGTTGCATTGACACCCACTCCCCTTTGCATTTCCGACTCGCATATAACGCGGGAGAGGTTCCCTGGGAGCCAAAAAGAGATGAGTAGGACCGCAATACAACGAATTCTTACGGACCTCTTGCCGGATTTCCGGTATTCCTTCCAGCCTCTGATCTTTTGCATCTCTAGCAGCAGGAGAGTCTGCATTTGCGTATTATAAGGAGTGTATCTGAAAGATCACGTTAGAAAAGGATTATATTAACAAGCTCGCTTACCTCGGAAGAGATCATGCGACGCTGAGCTCGGAAGGAAACGTGCGGTTCCAGTCACCTCAGGAGTACATTGTACAATGTGTTACGCAGCCGAAGAAGCCCCAGATACCGACTTTTGGGCAAGAATTGCGACCCAGGTAGCGATGGGTTAGTTGGGCCGTGTAACCAGGCGGGCTGCGTGTTGAACCAAGGAGAGGGAGCAAGCAGACGTATAATCAAATGTTTAGACATTGTCTGCAGGCTGTGAGGCCAGAGAGGTGCTATAGACTGAGTTATGAACGGCGTACCTAGATCCTGTTCAGAAGGACCAATCGCAGGGGAAGAGTTCGGTAACGGCCACACTGCACAGATTGGTGATACATGGCCGAGGCAAACCAAAGAGCGCACAGAAACGCCGCCGTTGCGAGTGTAGAATAGGGAGTAAGCCTGCAATGAATTAAAACCAACGGAACAGGATTTACAAATTCGCACCTTTAGTGAGAATTCTTACCTCCTAAACGCGTTCTGTTGCATTATATTTCCCAACCAGGACCCTAGAGTTGCGTCCCGCATTGTTTCAGTGGACAGTGGATGCGATTGTAGCACTATGGTTTGAATGACAAAGGTTCCGATGACATAACCAACACGTCTTTGCCAATGACAATACTGGGCCATACCGCAGCCTGGCTTTGTTCACCTCGTTCTCCACAAAGACTTCTACCTTGAAGTTCCGATTCAAATCGTCTCTAGTCTATGTCTGAAACCTCTCAAATACCTGCGCTACGTCGGGTGGAGCGTTATGGGTGCTATGGGAGAACTCGTGGATCATGAAGGAAACCCGGTCGAACTGGATGGTACTTTGCCTGATCAAAGCGTCTACGAATACAAAACTCTTGGTCCCCTTGACCGTGCTTGTGTTGTGCGACCCAATTACATCAAAAAGCGGTCATCATCCGCTTTTAGCGAGTATATACTATACACCGCGAAGAGCCAACTTTCGCCAAGAAGTTCTAGATCGTGACGGATGTTGCGTGTGGTCAGGGTTTGAGTTTGGGAATGCCATCCATATCCTTCCTCATAGGCTAGGTGACAACGTATGTTTCCTTTCTCTTTTGTTGGTATGTGGGTTAATATATGCTGCAGGTGCTCCGTTTCATTATCAGCAAGCGGGCGCACCAAGAAGAACTCAGTTCATTGCTTGAAATAGATGATATTCGCAATGGGATCTTTGCTTGCTCGGATATTCACGATTGCTTTGACGCACGACACATAGTTATTCTCAAGGTTCGTTTACTTATCTTCCGTCGACTTGTCTCATCCACGCAAGACGCCAAACCCTATCCTGGAAATGACTGATGTGTCGGGATGTACGCTATTCATAGCATGAGAGTCAGACACGTGATTGATAGCTTAAGTAGCATAGTCCGACGTCTCATTCTGGGTTCCGTACCACCATGTCGTAGCATACCAAAGTCGTTTTCCAACAGGTTATGGGCCTTTCCTGACCTCAAGGGCTTTCTGGTGGCCTCCTCTTACGGTTTCCCCTGGCTTGAGCCAATTGTGCTCGCCTTGTATCATTTTCAGTTTTTCTCGTGTTTTCTGCATCTCGCTGAGGCCGATTTCATTCGGTTGTTGATGCGTTTTCCCGTGTCTCGCCGAGCTCCAATTCAGTTCTCGTTCCATCTCTCGCGTTTTTGACATCATTTTTCTTGCCTAACGCCACTTTACCCCCGTGCATGCTGGCGCTTGTTCAGCCAGTGCGATTTTGCTCGCCAATTACACCCTCCCCCTTGAGCAGACATTCTCCGTGTCTTGTTTGGTGATGAGGTTGTCATTTGTGCCTTCCTTTCTATGCCGTCTCTGTACCTCCTGCCATCTTCACCATTCCCATGCACGAAGTTGTTGCCATTTGGGTTTTTGAGTTGTTGAATGGGCAGTTTGGTGATGCGTTTCGGTTGCGTTGGTCTCGTGTTGAGGAGGAGCGTGCACACTGTTGTTGCCAGAAACACCACTCGACCGTTTTCACGCGTTTATTTCCTTCATCATTTCATCTAGACTGGCCGCGGTCCGGTTCAGGACCTACTGAACCCAGGTCCGGACCGGACCTGAACCTGAGGTCCGGGTCCTGTGGCTGTGTCGGACCTGGACCCGGACCTGTTGGTGAGGTTCAGGTTCGGGACAAGGGAGGACCTGGACCTCAGGTCCGACCCGCAGGTGCACCCGGTCCATAAATATTATAAATGACAGCCACAGGTCACACATACAAATTCGATTTTTTGCTCAAGTTAACTTGTTTTGTAGAATCTAATGGAGATAAGTAACACTATATAGTTCCCAGCGCCACGTCACTCCCGAACCGGACCGCGGCCAGTCTAATTTCATCCCTCAAGACCGTGACTCATCAGATTCCTTGCCATTTGGATTTTCAACCATATTGGAAGGACAGTTGGAGTTCTTAGGTTGAGGAGGAGTTTGTCTCAGATGATGTTTGTTTCATTTCCTTTTTGTCTCATTGCTATTCCTAGCGAGGAGGAGTGTCGGGATGTACGCTATTCATAGCATGAGACACGTGATTGATAGCTTAAGTAGCATAGTCCGACGTCTCATTCTGGGTTCCGTACCACCATGTCGTAGCATACCAAAGTCGTTTTCCAACATGATGTACCTATTCGACACACACGCCCTGACCCCATAGCAGATGATGTCAGTTACTCCTGGGAATCACGATATACACTTCAATGGCTCACAACGCCTAGCGTGATTGCCCTCAGCCGAATTCCGGTCAATAACGACGCCACATTCAAGAATCACGAACTACCCAAGCCAAGCGATCTACTACTGCATTACAACTATGGTGCTGCAGCTTCGAAGCATTGGGGCAAGAACACGGACGGTTATGTCGATCATCTTGACGTTCCTCCCCCACAAAACCCTCCTGCACCAACCAAGACAACTAGAAACCGAGCAGACCTGATTGTGAAGCTTGAAGCTGGGGGGTCAAGCGAAAACGAGAGCCCGGTGATGAAGAGGAGAGAGAGGGACCATCGGGATCGAATACCGAATACGGAACGAAACGGCCACGAGCAGGAGATGCAGATAATGATGTCGACACAGCGTCAGAGTCCCGGATCTTTGACGAAGACGACATCATGCTGTTCCTCATGGCAAACAGCGCCTATGCACGGGAGAAGCATGCTCGTGAAGAGGAGGAGCATAGAGAGTTCATGGAGAAATGGAGGTCGGGCATTCCTCGCATCTGTTGAATAGTTTGTAGTACTTAATCTCAATAACCGTCGTGTTCTCATGTAACGTTTGGTTTGTGGTGTTGTTTATTCAAGAGCACTCTGCCCTCGCTGCTACCGTACGCTCGAATTTTGAGAATATACATTCGATTGAGATGTATCGTTACTACTTGCATAATGTCGGTGACTATGCTACGTCTGAAGGGTACGCAGTGTATCTACTTTAGGGTAACCATTGGTTAGACGGGTGAGGACGGGTGAGGACGAGCCCGGATTTCCGGCGTTAGCGTAGATTTAGCAGAGTTTTTATTTCTTCGACATACTGATACAGAATTTGAATACTTTATATATCAACTACGCCCGTCCCCACCTACCGAATATTGCTGCGTCAGTATTAGCGATTCTACTATCTACGACTTTGCGAACGTTTTGACTATACTAGTTACACCAAAAAACGCGTTAGTACGTTGCCTATGCTAAAAAAAAACGTCAGTAGGCTGCTGGAGTTAGTAGGGTTAGTAATACTCAGTTATCCTCTATCTACGGTGTATCCTTCTTAAGTTGTACTCCTCGACTACGGCTATAACCCTCGCAACCTCCCAATACGTTCTGACCGGATCAACACACCGGATTTTTTCTTGATGTCGGCAATGACACCGCCAGCACCAACTTCGGACGCGTCGGTAGCCCAACGCGTCCAGATGACGGTTTACAAGATATTCTACCCAAATATTAGTTGCACCACGATTCATGACAACTTACCCAGCCTGTAAGGCTGACGCGAATAAACAGCGCCAGGCAACCAGACCAGGTCTGGGTCGCATCGCCGTAGTTCATTTCTTCTCCTCGCGAGATTATTGGTTATGCCCGTCTTGAGAATGCCACGGCAGACGTAGCCGTACCAATGTTTGTCCCTCCTATCTCCTCTGGTGAGTGGTCGATTTCTGTGCGCTTCGATGGACTTGTGTCGGTAGCGCATTGAGAGGTAGAGCGTTACCGTGACAGCGTGACTGCACGCGCTAAAAACGCGTCGCGTTTCTCGAATCGGTATCAATAGGTATGTGTCTGAATGAGGTTAGTTGCATATGCATGCGATGCGTAGGGTTAGTGTACGGAGGGGCCGTTGGTCTTGGAGGGGTGTTAGTGAGGAAGGGTAAGGTTGGTGCACAGAGGATCCGTTGGTCGTGGAGGGGTGTTAGTTTCCTCGTTTGCGTGAGGTTAGTGTACGGAGGATCCGTTGGTCGTGGTGATAGTTTCCTCGTTTGCGTGAGGTTAGTTGCACGGAGGATCCGTTGGTCGTGGAGGGGTGTTAGTTTTCCTCGTTTGCGTAGGGTTAGTTGCACGGAGGATCCGTTGGTCGTGGTGTTAGTTCCTCGTTAGCGTAGGGTTAGTGCACGGAGGGTCAGTTCGGTCAACGCAATAGATATTAACGTCTGTAGAGAATGGACTTTGGATGATTTCCGTACCTTTCAGGGTGCGTTACGACAATGTTGGTACAGCTGCACGGGTACGTGAGTCCGGTGGTACGATAAATCAACTAGAACTTGTCAGAATCGCAGAAGAAAAGACAACGAACAGGAAATACAAACTTGCCGTTGCGTAGTCCTTGGCAATTCAACGGTTAGACCTTGGATGGAGAACTCGGTTCGTTTCTTATTGGTTAGGGTTAGTTGTAGAACGCCATGGAAAAGGTATTTACCTGTTCCTTCGTCGGAAATCTATATACGCTATACGATCGCTAGGCCTTGAGCTTCAAAGCCACGTTCGATATAGCTACCAGAGGGTTAGCGTTTCGACATTCCGCATAACCATTACAACATCCGTGTTCCATGCCATCCTCGACGTAGAGGAGCGACATTCCGCATAACCATTGTAACCTCCGTATTCCCCACATGGGTGTTGGCAAAGTCCGTCGCATATCGACGCCATCGGAATTGCATACGATGCTCACCTCCTGGTTTACGGCGGCATGCATCGCAATTCCAACGACGTCTCAGGGTTAGGATGCTTGGTTAGTTACATTAACGTTCTCGACCCCATCATTAGCCGTATCGACGCCTCCAGAATCGCTTATGATGATCACCTCCTGGTTTACGGCGGCATTCATCGCAATTCTGGGGACGTCTGACCAGAGAAACCTTTGTCCAGACGCCTCCAAGTCGGTTAGAGGCTGTCACCTCCTTTTACGGCGGCAAGTGGCCACCGACTTGGTGACAATCCGGAGCAAAGAGGTTCTGATCACGTGGTCGATGCTTTGTTCAGAAAAACATTCTAGATACGGCATAGAAAACTTTGATCAAGGTATACAAGTTGCATCTAGGGCTTACACTGACTAGTCAGTTGAAGAACAATGACGTCTGGTTAATTTATTTCACCATGAGTCTGCATTCAGACTCTCAGCGCAGGATAACTACATACACTGGCGTATTCAGCAGGAAGAGCAAAAATAAAGTCATCATTGCCCTGCCCGTATAAGTCTTGAACTGATCCGACACTGGATAACTTGAAAAACTTATGCTGACATATTCAGTGGTCATAGCGGGAATCGAACCCAGGCAAAGTCTTACATGTAGTAACTCTTTGCCATTGCGCTATTCCGATATATTTTCAAGTCAGTGCCTCAATCGGTTAGTCTGAGAAGTTTAGTGGGATGCGCACCATTCACTTTCCCTCTTATTCAAGTCAATGTTCATCGCTTAGATATATTCAGCCCAAGCCTTTAAAGGTGTGGAAAGGGTTGTGTTCAGAAGACGAGTCCATCCCAAGCATTAAAAGCGGCTCTATAGGTGTGTCAGCAAAAAAAACGACTGTAGTGAGGATCGAAATCGAGTCAAAATTTCTTCAGAGCCACGCCGGATATCAGCTCCTGGCCGTTACACCATAGAGCAATATTCGTCACAAATGTCCAATGGTACATGTTCACATCTGGAGTGTTTGCAAGAGTGCTTTTCAGATTCAGGAAGATGCAAGGCCGATGAGAAAAAGATATGCAAGAATCCAAAGGTCATAGCGAGAATCGAACCAGGCAAAGTCTTGCATATAGTAACACTTTGCCATTGCGCTAATCCGATATAGCTCAAGTCAGTACACTTGCCTCAAATTCAATTCGTTGGTCCAAGAATCATCTATTATACCTCTAGTGGGATGCGCCCAATGGCTCTTATTCAAGTTCATCGCTTGGATACACGAAACGATGCATCAATCAACGACATGGTTAATCGATATCATAGTCAGGGAAGCCTTTAAAGGTGTCGAAAGGTTTGTGTTCAGACGAGTCCCTCCTAAGCATAAAAAGCCGCTCTATAGGTGTCTCTCTGGTAATAAAAAAAAAAAAGACTGTAGCAAGGATCAAAACCGAGTCAAGTAAAAAGTCCTCAGGCGCCATCAATCCCCTGGCCGTTACACCATAGAGCACTATTTGGCAAGTATATCGAGTGGTACATATTCAAAGTGTTAGCAAGAGTCCTACTTGCATTTCCTACGCATTCAGTCCAAGCTTATATCAGAAGAGCGTTCACTCGGCATCTAATAGACTTTCCATGCCGGTAATAGATCCTCCTCCTCCTCCTCCTCCAAAATCTTTGGTTAGAACTTCTCACTAAAGCGTAACACTTGATTTGGAGATCACACAATGTTTGTGATGAGGGTTAGCCAGAAACTTATCAACCGAACTATTCCCTGATTAGAGGTAGTGGCGTAGGGACTTTGGGCGGGTTATCTATGGTGTGACAAATTATGGTGTGACAGACGTCGTTTAAATCCGCGCCCGCGTCTATCAGTCCGCGAGCGCGGGAAGTGATCAACCATCTAGATACCATTGATGGCTATGTACTATACACTGCATTTAGGTCATGTAAATGAACTTGTGCCATCATGAGCCTTTGAAAATGGCTGCGACACCTCAAGTCCTGAATCGGACTTTGAGTGGTGTGACAGTGTGACAGTGTTCTTTCGAACACTGGCATTTGGAGAGCTCTCGATCTTGTTTCTTCCACCTATATAATATACTGTATTGTACTCTATAAGTACCAGGTCCATATGATCTTAGACAATACTCACTGGCGGAATCATCAGCTGAAGGATCATCGCATGCCATAAGCCACGTGCATGCCCTACCAGTAGGCCGATATCCTTCGAGTGGCATTTTGTGAGTGTTTTGGAGGATCCACAAGCATTCTATGTGAGTCTGCATCAATTATTCTAGTGAGCTGGATTTCTGGTCCAAAAAACAACCCTCATGTTAATTATCAACTCTGTACACAGATGCTTGAAATTCTGTGTCATTACAAGCTTTCCGGACTAAGCTACCTGTCTCTTCAGTTGGATAATACAGTTTTCACCGGATTTTATAACGGGGAAGGAAGGAGGGGAATCATCCAGGGATTGAATTGGGATTGAAGGAAACAAACTACACCATCTTAATTTGAAGGGCCTGCTGGCGAAGGATCATATTGATTAGGAGGCTATAGTTAAGGTTCAAACAATTGATGCAGACTCACATATAATACTTGTGAATCCTCCAAAACACTCACAAAATGCACTCGAAGGATATCGGCCTACTCGGGTAGGGCACGCACGTGGCTTATGGCATGCGATGATCCTTCGGCTCAGTGCATAATGTCTAAGATCATATGGACCTGGTACTTATGAGTACAATACAGTATATTATATAGGTGGAAGGAGCAAGATCGAGAGCTCTCCAAGTACCAGTGTTCGAAAGAACACTGTCACACTGTCACACCATTCAAAGTCCGATTCAGGACTTGAGGTTGACTTGAGGTGTCGCAAGCCATTTTCAAAGGCTCATGATGGCACAAGTTCATTTACATGACTTAAATACAGTGTATAGTACATAGCCATCAATGGAAGTTAGATGGTTGATCACTTCCCGCGCTCGCGGACTGATAGACGCGGGCGCGGATTTAAACGACGTCTGTCACACCATATCCGTAACTTTCAGGATTGAACTTTGCTTTTCACAACTCAGACGGTTTAACTACGTGACTAATG
>QLOY01005036.1:1768-12227 GCA_003313965.1 Megacollybia marginata
GAGCTGCATAGGTTTGGTCCAATCCTGTTCTACCATCAGTGTCGTGATCTGACCCTGTGGTAGAGGCTGAAAAAAGCCTTCCCCATGCAGAGCATGCCAGTGACGTTCGATATCACCCTCCATATATGGATACTCTGCATGTGGGCTGAAGGATGTGACCACTGGCCTCACTTGGGATGATACACAGATCCCTCACTGTCACATTTGTGCTCTGGCAAACATAAAACATCTCCTGTTCCCGAAACTGTCTCATACCTGTGCTGTGCGCCCCCTTTATCGAATTCATACTGACATCTGCAGTAAACTACCACTGGGTTATTTCATCAATGATTACTCCCAATTCATTTTCATTTATTTCCTTAAACGATGTTCCAATGTTCTGAAAATTTTCATTGAATTCCGTATGGCTGTCAAAATGTTTCTGGAGTTCACGATCGTTTTTCTGTGCTGCAACAATGCTCCTGAGTATATCTGTGGGATATTTGAAGATTATTGCAAAGCAAACAGTATCTCATATGAAAAAATTGTTCCAGATGCATCTCCACAAAATGGAGTTTCAGAGTGGAGCAACCGGACTATTGGTTCAATGTTGCAGGCTATGCTTCTTGACAGAGACATGCCTGATTTCTTCTGGCCATTTGCAGCTCTGGCAGCCATACACATTAAAGTTTGAGTACCACATGCTGCTATCAATTCCAGGACAACTCTTCGTTTGAGCTTCTTATGAAGAAGAAGCCTGACCTTTCACATTTATGTCCCTTTGGCTGCATAGTTACTTCTTGCCGCCTCAACTCCAATTCACTCACCAAATTTGAACCTCGAGGTGAAGAAGGACAATTCCTTGGCTATGCTTGTGACTCCAAGGGATACCTCATTTGGTTCCCTGCTTCATGAACAGTTCTTGTTCATCGCGATGTAATATTTCACAGACTGCCTGAGGTAAAATCAGCTGTTCTGGTCCACTGTGGGATGATATCCCCTTTGATACCGCAACCCAATTTGGGTTGAAATCACATTGTGAAGATGTTATGCCAGGCATTGACCCAAATCCCAAGGTGTATGTGGTATACCTTGTTGCCAGCTATAAGCTGACTATGTATCTCTGAGCATAATACAAATGTGAAAAATCCAGGCTTTGACCCACAAACTGAGGTTGCCGTTGAGCCTGAAATTGAGCAACTACCAGATGACAACATTCCATTCCACCCATACAACTCAAACACTCCTGAGCATTCCTTACCATCCATAACACCACACCGGTCTGAATGTATTGCTACTCTTTTGGACCACACGGGTTCTTTGGATGAGGGCAGGCTTCTGATGGATAAGAACTATAAGAACTCCACAAACTGATGTTTTGCAATTGCCATTCATCCCAAGGCACCCTACATCTTTGCCACAACTTCACAGGATTTCTCTATTTGTCTGTACAATTATAATCAGATATATAATATATATGAATTTTCTTTTGTGAGACACCACACCAATTCTCAGAGTCAGGTTCCTTTTGTTTTTCACTGCAACTTGGTAAGCTCAGAGCACCTTATACACTTTACCTGTACCAAGCTTCACCAAGAATTTGTTGATGTGTTTATCATAGCTGATAGTGGTTAGATGTAAGAGTTAGGTCACATTGCCTGTGTGAGCATAACAGTTGTCAATGTGGGAGTCTGCACAAAATGCACTTAGGCTCTATACTACATGGTGTTGTGCTTTGGTTAGTCTTGTAAGACAAATGAGCCAGAGTGTATGATTTCACAAGAATAAGCTGCATAATCTTTGCCCTGCAGAGTTTCTTGTACAAGAAAAAGTATGTTCTGTACTGTTAGAATATTCACTCAATCCAGGCTCCCAGTTGGCTCCACCACCCCTTGCTGGGTATCTCAATGATCACTTGTATCAACTGTGCCTATTTGTGCAGATAACTTCTGAGTTACCTTCAGTTAAATCAACACACCACACACCTGTTGCATCTGCCATAGCCACACACTGTACACTAAAAAAATTGATTTTTTTAGCTGGACAGGCACCAACACCAGCTGTCTCATAGTTCAGAAAGTGGATTTTCTTGGTTGGCCTTCATTATATCATTCAGAGGAAATGACCAATGAGGTTGGGTAAGCTTCACCCTGTGTCACTGGCTACTTCACTCTTGAAGCTTTTTACTACTTCCAGCATTCAAACTACTTACCACCTGTTACCACTACTTACCACTACTTACCACTGTTACCACTACTTACTACCTGGCTACTTACTACTTACCACTACTTTCACTTACCACTTGTTACTACTACTTACTACCTGGCTACCACTTACCACTACTTGCTACTTGTTACTACTACTTACCACGACTTACCACTTGTTACCACTACTTACTACCTGGTTATCACCTTTACTACCTGGTTACCACCTACTTACCACTGGCAACTAGTTGCCGTACCCCCTGGGGGGTCTGAGAGACAGAGTCATCAGCCCCATCATCACCATTGTCAGTAATTACTACTGACGATGACAAAGAACAAACAAATGCTTCTTCCAAAGCAAAAGCCTGAGCAAAATATATTATATACTGTCCTTGCTTAAAGCCTGGGCAAAATATTATATTCTGTCTGGAAGGCCCTTGTGTAGAGCCTGAGCAAAATATATTATATACTGTCTGGTAGGCCCTTGCCTAAAGCCTAGGCCAAATATTATATTCTGTCTGGAAGGCCCTTACTTAAAGCCTGAGCAAAATATATTATATGTGCCCTTGCCTAAAGCCTAGGCAAAATATTATATTCTGTCTGGAAGACCCTTGCCTAAAGCCTGAGCAAAATATATTATATACTGTCTGGTGGGTCCCTACCTAAAGTCTAAGCAAAATTCTGCCTCTTGCCAGCATGTTGGACAGCATATAAAAGGATTCTGTGATATTTTACTTGTGGGTATTCTAGACCTAAGTTATATATTATCTATATAGTAATACCCCTGAAATCATGATGGACGGCTGCTGGATATCTCTGCCCAGCATCTTGGGCATTTATCCAGCGGTTATAGCCAAGGTGCCAGCAAAAATATATTAAATTGCGCTAAAGCACCTCTCCAAACATACAGTTACTACTTTCTATTATGGTTTGTAATTGCTATTATCATAAGAAAGCCCAGTATCTATGGGAGATTGAGAAAGGCTGTGATACTGATGGCAGGGCTGTCTCAGAGTGCTCAGACAGTGGAGTTTTTTGGTTGGCCTTCATTATATCATTCAGAGGAGATGACGTGGCCAATAGTAATGAGGTTGGGTAAGCTCACTGGCTACTTCACTCTTGAAGCTGTATATTAGCAACTAACCAAAGGATTCAGTGCTTCATGTCTGCAATAATGTGGCAAAAGACCATTGGAATGTGTACAAAAGGGTTTGAGATGCATTACATAATTAATTATCTATCAGCAAACAAAGTGCTATATGACAACATTTTTTTAACTGTCCAATTTCCTGTTTTTCACTCAAATATTTAGAAAACACCTTTCTTATTTCTTTCATATTTGGTGTAGAACACCTGATCAGTACTATGCCAAAATACACTACTTTTCACCCAGTGCTTGTCACTGAACCATCACCACCAAGCACCTTTGTGTCTAGAAACTATAAACTGAGCAAGCAATGTTGTTCACTAGGACATTCCAGTCTAGATATAATAGAACAGGATTGTTGTGTATCCAGAGGTGACAGTAACAGAGGTAGTGGTTGGTTGTGAATCATCAAATCCCAGTCAAGAGTGTTGAGCTGTTGTGAGGTCTTAGCTGTCATCACATCATGTGTAGCCAGCATGTGAACCATCCAACTTCTGAAAGATAGCATCCCCAGGTGCTCATGTTTCACAAAACTAACCGGTCTTGAATTGCTAATGGCTTTAAGTGGCATACACGGAAGCTGACCAGCAACAAAAGAACCAAAACAATTGACAACACCACCAAGCACAAATCAATTCTAACTTCACACCATACATTGCCATCCACCAAAGAATCAATGACGTCATAAATAGATTCTCTGCTCTGTTTGATTACACACCCAGAAACATCAGCAGAATCTACTACACTCACCTCTTCACACAGGACTGGATTAGTCAAAGAAAGACATATGGAAGCATCGCCACTGAGACTGAACCAGAAGTCAAAGAATATGCACCAACACTGACCCAATAGACTACACCGCTCACATTCCCCTAGCGACTTTCATAAGTATTAAGAAACGGTTCAATGACATCAACCAAGGAAGGTGGGGGCATCTCTACGAAGATACCGGGATCAGCACAGACAACAACAGCACAGACAAAGGAATCAATACAGACATAAGCTTTGGGTTTAACACAGCAGCGTGGTCAGAACCATATCAGTCAGAAGAAGGCAAACTCCTCACAGCGGAGTTAGAATCACTCAATCACACCAGCACCACGAAGATGCTAGCATGGCGCAACAAACACAAATGACAATCAGATGAGGAAACACCCCGGCGTTCCCCCAGATTCAAACAAACATAGCGAGACAGGCATAATTGGAGGACTGGTTTATAACCAGTTGCTGATGATTTAGTGCACCCAAATACAGACTTTTTGAAAATTTAGGGTGTTCTCAGAGCAGCTCTTGAAAAGGAGTCACATTATATCCACTCAGCTGACATATTGTGGACATTGAACATTCTAACCAATGACAAAAGAGATTTCTTTGACAAAATTCATAACCAAGAACTAATTGAACAGACTGACCTGGTTGCAGTTGAAGAAACCCTCAGAATTCTTTACAACACCATCAGAGAACATGATGCTCGCCACATCTACACCCAACATGTCCACACCTCTCAGAATAACACGTCAATGGACACCAGTCTCAGCTCCGCTTGACTTACCCAGATACATGAACAACCAAATCATTTTGTAACCCACGTACAAGCAGATGGATCATACCACATTTATCACAATGTATATGTCGGATATATCCCAAAAATCTGATACAACTCAGACAGAAAGCATTCCTAACCAAAAGACGTCATCATCACAACAGACTTTCTTGAGGAAGCAGTAGAGGAATATCAATTCCTCAACACCTTTGCTGAAGATCCTGAAAACATTCCAGTACCATTCGAAGAAAGCTTCTTCACTCCACCCGAATCACCGGAACCTGATACACCACGAATCACTCCCAAAGAATTACTGCTGGAAGCTGAAAAGTTACTGAAACTTCCATTTATCAAAAAGGAATCAACTGAATCACCTACACTATTGAATCCCCAACACTGGACTCTAACACCTACTAAGTTGTCTTTATGCCGAGTCCACTTCCAAACATGACAGACATAAACACAGCCGCACTGTTGACCTCATCCCCCAGCGTCAAGGTAGACACTACAAAACCACCCTTGTATTATTTCCCGCCAGCAGGACATCCTGATGCACGAATTGTTGCTGAGCTAACTCTATATGTTCAAAGACGAACAACCAAAAAAGGAACCTCACTAACAAATGGAGCCTATGAAATCTATGACCATGCAACAAAACGGTCATTAATGGGGGAGGTAATCCAGATATTTAAATTAACAGTAGGAATGATGGGAACCATCCTGCTGCGACAACCAGACTCTGGAACCATCCTCATAGGACCAGATGCATTCCCTGCTGATTATGTCCCACCCGCTCCAGCTACCACGACCACTTCATCTGCCCCAAGAATCAAAACCGCTAAACCACCTAGGCTCACAGGTGACAAAGCGAAATGGGAAGGATTCTTCCTAGCGGTGGATACATATCTTCAGGCCAATGCACAAGACTTTCAAACCAACAAACAGAAAATCTGGTTCATCATTTCATATCTAGGCACTGAAGACGGATCATCATGCATTGCTTTGGACTGGCTCCAAAACTGGAAGGAAGACAACTTCTACAATGGAACCCTAAATGTCAACAATTACCCCACATTCATCATAGAACGTGGTAAAACAAAGGTTGTACAACATAGAAATGGTGCTTGAAGAAGAGAAATCTAGATTCAGTGCCTTTCACACTGGAAGACCTATACCACCCCGACAGCATGCTCCACCACGGAGGACCACCCATAACATTTCAGAATCATACATGCCAGCCCAAACTTACGGAGGACAAGGACAGCCCATGGACATCGATGCAGGACAAACCAAACGACTGCTTGAACACTGCAAAAAAATGGGACATCACCTCTCGCGAGACTGTAGAGCATGAACCACGAAGACAGATTGGGAGCTGAACGTCAAAATAGAACTCCAAAATTTAGAGAAGGGAACCAAATACCAAACCCAAGCGCTTCTTGATAGTGGCTGTACAGGCAGCTGTGGTTTGCAGAAGAAAAGAAGTTATCCCTGCACAAATGGGAACATCCAATCTCTGCATATAACACAGACAGCACAGAGAACAACAACGGAAAAATCACACACTATGTGGAAATGAAAATGATTGTGGAAGGACACTCCGAGATCCGAAAATTTGCAGTCACCAATTTGGGATGATCAGACATGTTTCTCAGACACAAATGGTTAAGCTTCCACAACCCGGAAGTCAATTGGACCACTGGATCATTACATTTTACCAGATGCCCCACAGCATGTGGATATACAGAGCCAGAACCAGAAGATGTGGAAGAGAGAGACAGGATTTGGATGAAGTAATGTTTGAAGGAATAAGGCCTTCATAGCTCATCAATCCATTGCCAATGCACTAGCAGAAGAATTTGAGAAAAACAAGAAAACAGATCCTATCCCAGAACAGTACAAAGGATTTGAAGAAGTTTTTGAGAAAACCAAATTTGACACCCTACCACCAAATCAACCTTGGGACCATGCAATAGAGTTGAAACCAGGATCGGAACCGACAGGATGCAAAGTGTATCCTCTCAACCTGGATGAACAAAAGGAACTCGATGCATTCCTCAAAGAACATCTACGCACCGGACACATCCAACCCTCCAAATCTCCCATGGCTTCACCCTTCTTCTTTATCAAGAAAAAGGATGGAAGACTGAGACCAGTGCAGGATTATCACAAACTCAACGACATGACCATCAAAAACCGATATCCTCTCCCCCTCATTCAAGAGCTAGTGAACAAACTAAAAGGCACCAAGTATTTCACAAAGCTCAACATAAGATGGGGATACAACAATGTACAAATCAAAGAATGTACCGTTCTCAGCATACCGCTGCGGGCACTTGTATTAGCTTCGAGTCGGATACAATAAGGCAGTACTATCTCATTCGTCTCAACTCTGGTCTATATTTGGTCTATTTGGGTGTTCAGCGGGCTTGTTACTCCCAGCTGCACAATAGAACACTTCCAGCGGATGGTTGTACCTCCGCGGGAGTCTTTCTCACGTGTATTTAGAGGCTGGTAGTGTAGAATCAAAAGATTTCAGGCCTGGGATGAAAACCAGCCTATCAGTGCCTATGACTTTCAGAGCACTAGAAGCAGTTGTGATTCACAATCCACCAGAATACCTACCAGAGTTAAAGGATCCATTACAAAAACTAGATCCTTCAGCTAAACAAGCTTTGGAAGGAAGAGACAAGAAGTGGAAAGAATCAGAAGGACTAATCTTTTACGACAATCAGATATATGTGCCAAAAAACCACAAACTACGTGAACGGATCATCTGAGACCACCATGACAACCCCTTAGCCAGACATCCAGGGAGGGACAAAACCCAGGAACTCATTCAGCAAAACTACTGGTGGCCTCAAATGCAAAAAATGATCCACTGATATGTTGACGGCTGTATCAAATGTCAAGAAGATAAGATTGATTGACAACCGTTACATGCCCCTCTTAACCCACATGATATACCTAAACAACTGTGGCAAAAAGTCACAGCGGACATGATCGGACCACTTCCCGAATCCAATGGCTTCAATGCAATTGAAGTCTTCACTGACACTTACAGCCATTACATACATGTCAAACCCACACACATGGAACTCAATGCCAAAGGATTTGCCAATCTCGTACAAGATAGAGTAATCTGATATCACGGTCTTCCAGAAATCCTAATATCAGATTGAGGACCCCAGACAGTGACTAAAGCATGGGATTAGATATGCAAACAACTTGGTATCAAATGACATTTATCCATAGGTTACCACCCAGAAACGGATGGCCAAACGGAAAGGGCAAACCAAGAAGTAGAAGTGTACCTTTGTCTATTTATCAACTACCTGCAAGACAATTGGAGCGAATGGTGTGCCATCATGGAATTCAGTTACAACAATCGAGTTTCCATGACAAAACAATCACCTTTCTTCACCGATCATGGTTATCACCCTTACACTGGAACAGAACTGCAAAGAGATCAAGTACCTTCAGCCACAGAATCGGTAAAATGACTCTCTAATGCAAGACAAGAAGTGGAAGCAGCCTTGGCCCTAGCAAAAGCTGCAATGAAACAACAATTCGACAAACACCGCTCTGAATCTCAGGAGTACAAACCCGGAGATCTAGTGTGGCTAGAAGGGACAAATATCAAAACACAACGGCTGGCCAAGAAATTGGATCACTTATGATATGGACCACAAAGAGGTCATGTGTTTGTGTTTGTTTGGTTTGTCACTTGACAACCTATGCCGCCACTTGACATCCCTGCAAGAATGAAATCTTGCTCCATCGGAAATCCTGCAAGACATTGGATACAAAAATCTGACCAAAACTCGTCATTCGAATTGTCTCCATTTGCACCATGCCTAAAATCGTGTTTACCCCCGACCAGGTCACTTTTCTCAAGGAGTGTTGGGCTCGAAGAACAGCTCATCAACCTCAGGCTGCTTTCCTCTGGCGTACTTCAGAAGACTTTGATCGACAGTTCACTGACGATATCACAGAAAAAGTGGAACAAGCAGCTTATTGACTCAAACTGCCACAAAACCCACTTGGTGACAAGAACATGATGTATTCAACAAAAAATTACTTAAACCCTTCACAGAACCCCCTTCGATATCCAACTGAAAGATATACCACCACCACCAGATCTAATTGAAGGAGAAGAAGAATTTGAAGTTGAAACTATCCTCGACAGTCGCAAAAAGGGACGATATATTGAATACTTGGTCAAATGGAAAGGATTCTCAGATGCAGAGAATTCTTGGGAACCTCGCGGAAATGTACAACACACCAAAGAAGAAGTGGATAACTTCCACATAAAATAGCCAAATAAACCAAAACCCATGACTATCAATTGAGGAATTGTCATAACCTCAAACTGAACAATCCTAGACTCTTTCAAACCCATGTTTAAATTAACCACACCATCATGGGGACCATGATCTTAAAGAGGGGGGTAATGTTACGATTTCCTCAAAACACGTGCCTTATTAGAACCCTATTTCCATTTCACATTCAATCACCCTATCTTTCATTTCCCTTATCCGCTATCTCTTAAATTAAACTTCTGATAGCTTATCTTGAACATGTGGTACAGATAGCATATCTCTTTCCCTTCTTATCTCTCAGCCTTGTCTTTATTCATTCGTCGACCAGATAGTCATTCAGTATTTAAACCCTTAGCTACTCACTGTATCTCTTTAGTTTTGGTATTATAAGCTTCACCGAGTCTTTGAGTGGCCTGATAAGCTCTCATTTTGCTCGTCACCTTACACATTGCTAATGAAGGCCAACCAAGAAAATCCACTTTCTGAGCACTCTGAGACAGCCCTGCTATCAGTATCATAGCCTTTCTCAATCTCCCATGGATACTGGGCTTTCGTATTCCATACCAATGATAATAGCAATCACAAACTGTAATAGAAAGTAGTAACTGTATGTTTGGAACATCCCAAAAATGTGACCTACCATATAAGCCTTCTCAAGCATTATAAACCTTAACAAGCCATACAACCCATTTAACAGGCTTACAACCAGGCTTATAGGCCAGATAGAAGCTTATAAGTCTTTCCCAGGCTTTGAGATGTATTATCATCCTGATGATACATTATATGTCTAGTTGTAAGGCTTACTGTAAACCTTACATGTAAGGACAGCCTTGCTAAGTAATTAACAGCATTATGAAGCCTTTCTCAGGACTGGGGAGACTTATATGGCCTAGTGCTATTTTTCAGAAAAAAGACTACCAACTCCTTATAATAGAGTTTGAGCCCTTTGAAATTAAGCCACTGTGGTGCAGTTGGTATAGCACTACTCTGTTCACCCTCTGATAGGTCATTGGTTCAACTCCTGCAGAGTGCAATAATTTACAAAATTCTGTAAGTAAGAAAAAATCATTTTTAAACCATAGAGACATGTTTGCTATACAAGCCAAGGTAGCCTTATAAGGGCTGTCAGGCTGGGTCTCCCTTATAAGGTTTGATAAGGCCTGGGTTAAGCTTATAAGCCACACCAGGCTGATTAATTTCTATAAGCCTGTCTGGGGCTTGTACTGCATTACAAGCCTCAAGGACAAATTTATAAGCCAGGCCA
>QLOY01005041.1:0-13167 GCA_003313965.1 Megacollybia marginata
AACATAGCCAACGAACTTCCACTTGGCCTAGTTGTTCAGATCCTCCGACAACCTTTGCTAAGGGGTCGCTATTGGCGGTCATTCATTGATATTGTTGACAAGCTTGATCGGCTTGAGTCAGCTTAACCTATCTGCCAAACTTTGACGAACTGCAAGACGCTGAAAGCTAAACGACGCACAAAATTGACAATCGATTCAGGGAAAGATATCTTTGCTGCAACTACAAAAGTCACTCTTCGTGAAATCGTTGCAGTCTTGCAAGACATAAAAGGGAAAGGATCAAGCTTCAAGCTCAAGGAGACGTCGATGAAGAAGAGAGAGTATGATGGATCCTTGGCTTTGGTGAACTAAAAAGGTGTTTGTCTTCATTGGTGATGATTCACTTTGTTTCAGTAGTACATCTAGAAGGGAGAGATATAAAGGCGACGATGGAGATACTTCGCAAGGTGAGCAGGTGGCAAGTCTATCTTTAGCCTGGGACATTACACATGAAGGTTAGCGGCTGAACTGACAGTCATCGCCTCACTCTCGATTGAGTCCCAAGCTCGTCTACGCGGGCAAGGGAATCATTGACAATGCGATGCTGTGTACCCTCGATACATACACTGCTCACCACGCTCAACGGAGTCATTTCGGGATGCTGCCATTGTAGGACCCAATCCGTCTCAACAATATTAGGCGGCAGTTGATCAACCTTCTGCCCATAATGCACTATATGCCTCCTCGTGCTAGGATCTGTACGTTCGATACCAACTCCCCGCGGAAGAGTCGGATCCTTGACATGGTGAAGTCCAAGAACCTCGACATTATACTTGTTGACGATGGTTTGAAATTTTGGCGGTAGGTCGTCGGGCAATGGTTTGGTCTCGTCGCGGGTAAACTCGAACGGTTTCCCTTCTGCAGTCCAACGAGACGCGCGGTACAGGCCAATAGGCGGACTTCTAGGCTGAGACTGAGGCTGTGTGATATTTCCGTGCGAGACCATCTCCTCGCCATCGTCGAGTTCGAAGTGACGATGGACAAGACATATCCCGAATTGCGCACCGGAACGTGCACCATTGGGGTATCTGGCAAGGAGGCGAGTGAGTTCTTCAAAGATCGTACGGCGATCCTCGACTCGATTAAGAGCTGCTGCTGCATCTTCTACTATCAAGAGACCGTTGTAAAATGCAGCATGGTTGTCGAACTCGTTGGTCATTGTCGAAACAGGCTGGATTCCAACTGCTATACAAGTCAGTCATCGTTAATGTTAAGATGCAGAAAATACTCGCACAATGGTAGGCGTAAGTGTCCAAATAGCGTCGGATCTTAAAGATGCAGTGCTAAGTGGGGGCGATTCACGAGGCATGATACATGCCTTTGTGAAGATGTGAACGAGTGACAGGCTTCCGAATTAGCTCAAAGTCTTCCATTCCAGATGTTATCTCCAGTTGTCTCCCAGTCTCTCCCTCATACCCATCGCCTTTAGGAAATGCAGCGATCATTACGATCGCGGCACCGGTCCGTAGCCATGGGACTCGGAACGGTACTTATGCAGTACTTATGCCTTAATCAGGTTGTGGTTGGGATTTTGCGAACGAGAACCCTACATCAATATTGTTCCTGAAAGTTGCTGTAATACTTGCCCTCGACGACCTGTACGCTGCCAATTGAATTGAAACTCATAGAAAGCGGTCTGCTGCTACTAGTAAGTAGCCAAAACGTTTAAGTCACCCCGCCGTGTTCACATGTGCTTCAAACATATTAATAGCATACATTTCAGCTATCTACTAGTATCGCCTACCAACTACCGTGACAGGTGAGAAAGTAAAGAAGAAACGAGATAGGTACTAAGATAACTTCAATATTGACAGAACGCTGGCTTCCGCTGTTCGTGCCCGATTTTTCTGATGATAGGAATACTGGAATAGCGAAGGAATCAAACTGCGCCCCGAAGGATGCAGTCCCATTCGGTGCGTTCGGAGAAGACCCTACAAGCTTTAACGTAACATTGTACTGGCTTTTAGATCCATAATTGGGGGGAGGAGTAATGAAGGGAGGAAACTGTACGGGATAGCATTCTGGAAGGTCATTTTCACCTCCCGAGTATGTATCGATCGTGTCTCCGGTTTCGAATCCGTCAACGCTCAAAGAAAGTAGTCCACCCTGTGAAGATGTCACCATATGTACCATGATACTTGGCCCTGTAACGGCTCAAAGATCTGTTTATCGATTGGGAGAATGCGTACCAGTATAAACATATGACACACTTGAATTGATGGTGGAGGTGACTCTCACAGTACCGCTTTCACTACAACTAGGAACATCGGAAGACTGATTCCAGGCCGTCTCGGGGTTGAACACTAGGCTTGGATCGCTAGTAGCGACAGTGCTTGCGGCTGGAGTGATACCCATTGTTGCCGAGGGATAGGGAGCAGCCATGCTACCATATGCATCTATGCATGACAGAACATTGGTTGGAACGTCTCTGTAACAAACGGTCCCAATAGCTTGACAAATGAGCACCAAGAAGATCATGCAAAGAGCATTGACATACGACAGCAGAATCCGTTAATATCCACCAAAGCTGAGCAATCATCTGTATGATGTATGATTCACTTTAGAGTATGACTACAGTGGCATAAGCGACTCTTACAGAGATAAGGATCTGCGCACGGCGGCCCATCAAAACCAGAGATGATTGATCTTCCATTATCCTCACAGGCGGGGATCGCCCGATTGAAGTTACATTCTTGACTTTATCCCTCTCTCGTCACTTGGAACAAACAAATGGTGCGGCTACTTACTTAGCTTGACAGCAGATAGGACTGGGTCCACAAGGCGTAGTGTTGGCTAGACATGTCACGTTCTACAGAACAGTTGCGATCGATGGGTCACTGGCAAGAGAAGCCATGAGCCTACCGTGATGAGATGTTCGTCCAGTCGAAGTGACTGGCAACTAAGCACGAAGCTCAAAGAAAGAAGTAGTTTGTAGTTCTTGAGAATCATGGGTTCAAGTTAACAGATAGATATATCAGCACTCAGGCTTGGCTTTAGTACGAGTTACATGGCGCCTTTCTGTTCGGAGCCCGGAGGGACTCTATGATTGTCAATATACGCTTTCTGATAGGAACTCGCTAGAGGCTGTACATGATGATTCACATTGCAAGCACTCCGAGTCATACTGTACAGCTTTCAAATTGAAAAGCTATCGGACTAGATTTTATGACAGCATTGTGTATCTGTCAAGAAAGAACGACTATAGAGACAGGGAGTATACAGCCCTAGATCTAACTCGGCAGGATGAACTTTCAATGTTCGACGTCTGTGACGGTTATTTTTATCCCTTCCCTTGGTGGCAGCCGTAATACAAGTAAGCTCTATGCTTTTGTATTCGGAGGGGAGTTCAGCTCAGCAGTAGGTGACTCGGGCTGGCCACCGGCCAGTGCTAAATGATGCCAATCTGAGGATATCGACACCACTACCATTCTAAGTAATTGATTTACTGCCGTAATCATTCTCGACGTCACGAGACCGCGTCGGACACCTAAGGACCGGAATCTTATTATAAGACCTACTAAGCTACTTTGTCTTAATTGAGGGACCAACTGAGGGAGCAAACGATCTGTCTAACTCGGGAGAAGCAGACGCAACGCCACAGAAGTTGATGTGTCGAATTTTGTACGGAGTACGCAGTAAGCACGTACGTACGTACTAGGCGCGTTTAAAGCAAGTCCCGGGCCAGTTTATATTCTCAAGTTCAAGTTTCAAGTTGCCTACGTGTCAAGCTTGTCAAGGTTATCAAGTTCTAAATTATATGACCATTGTTGCTCTGAGATTCAAGTTGCGACTTATGTCGCTAGCCTCGGACCAACTACAGAGAGTTCCGGTGATGTTCAATGATAGAATTAGCTTCTGGAAGTCATAATTGCCCTCCTTCTACTTCAAATCGCTAAATTACTTTCCACTCAGCACGGTAAGCGCCCACTACGCCGCGGCGTCCATTCAGATATCTTTTTTTAAAGAGGTAGAGATCGCGGATAGGACGGATCCATCTAAATGTCAACAGCTCGGAGACTCAGACAGGAATACTAAGACGAAAACCAAGATTTCCTTTATTGGCTCTTTCGACTTCTGGGGCTCTGAGGTCTACTATCTATTTCCCTGGAAGATGGAGAGTATTGTGCTGGCATGGAAATGGGTCGAGGAAACAGACTCCAGATGAGTATCAGTATGCCTAGTTGCGTTGCAGTTAGGTGATCAACTAATTTAAGCTCACGAAGCAAAATGATCTTTTCAGATTTTTTTCGGTGCCTTGATTTACTTGAAAACTCGGGTGAACAGTGTGCCTCAATTACTATCTACCATCTTTCCGCAATTCTTCAATTGTTCCTCGATTTGTAACATGACACATGCCAATTTTCGGGGTCCAGCCTGGGCTCCTCGTCGCGATGTACACCCACAAGTCTTCGATATAGGACATATAGCAGCAGGTAGCAGCTCTGTAGGAAGGCGTACAGGTCCAATGATTAGGATCAGCTGTCTGACTTCAACTCAAAACGTACGCATAGTGCTGTGATAACTAGCACAGGGAGAATAGAATATAAGTCTATCTTGGTGAGAATCAAAAGAAACCAATCCCAAGGATAATTTACCGATCGTAGCACCTATAGTACAAGATCTTAGTGAAGGGATGTGACAGGAAACAGCTTACCAAAGCCAGCCGGAGCGCCAGGTAAGTTGGTTCTCAACGATGCCAATGCAAACACCGCCGCCATCGGGACAACGAAAAGTTCGGAATAAATCTCTTGCGATGGATATATCTGTGTAGAGGCACAAATCACCAAAAACACAAAAGCGACTAGCCCTTGCAGATAATTAGTAAAACTCATCAGCCTCGATTGAATGCTTACAGTCAATTGCGACAACCGCGTAAACAAAGAGCTTGGTTGCGAGAGATCTTGTTATTCGAAGTGATAGCACAGGTAACAGTGCATTATCAGGCAAGGCGTAGATGACATCTACGTCAAAATCTCTGTAACGAGGCTTCAGTTCGTCTTTACGCATATCTCTACCAGACTCACACTGCCACACCAAACGTTTGTGTGATGTTGACTGTTATGAGATCTGAAGCGTTGTAATCAAGGGCGTATAGAAAGAGTTGTGCGTAATATCTGGAAAGGAATTTTCTGCTATAGAATTTGGATAGGTCAAAGCTCACTGACATATCGCTTGGATAACTCTGCAAGGTTGAATCTCTTCCTGCATCCGGATTGGAGACTGGATCAGAATTAGCGTAAAGCATCGAAACTGTTCTAAACGAAGGGATAACAGGTGTATAACATATTTGGGAGCTGTTGAACTGATACACTGGACGAAAAGGTGCACCGACTGAAAATGAAGGGCTTGACGCGTCCAGGTATCCACTAAAATAGATTCATTGTTAGTTCGTAGTCAGGTCCTGAATGAGAAAACTCAACGGATTGACGTAGATGTTGGCAACTAAGGACGGCCCTGGGTTTGTTGAACAATCTGACTTGGGCGCAGGATACCACTCCACTTGCAGTGTTCTCGCTATTGGGTCGATGCCAATCACTTCAAAAGCGACAGTTATCTTTGTATAAGGGTCAAATGCTAAGAATCACGCATGTTCTCATAAACGTACTTCGGCAGGAACATTAACTGCATCCAGTGTCGGTGGTTTTACAACCAGTTTGGACATGATGATCATTGCCAAAGCCACTGCAGTGAAGAGGATCGTTAAACAAAACACAACTTGCACCGGTTTTTTGGAGGCAATGTGCGCTAACGATCGCAGTTTTGGCTTGTACAAGGACAGAGCAACGTAATCCAATTTCGGGACCATCAAATGAAACGTTTGTTGAGGCAGCTTGTATCCAAGCCTTATATTCCGGAAGCTTGCGATTGTCACACGGCCGTTGTGAGTTGACTGTTATTCAGGAAACACATAATAGAAGAGAAGCTGCTGTCTGGGCCTACCAGCGCTGATCAGGGGAAAAAGCCGACACTATACAGCTGTAGTCCCTCTCTCGGAGCCAGGCACTCTGACAATGACATGCGTCGTACTACACGTAGTGTTGTAGAAACAGACCCAGAAAGGCAGGCTGCCAAAAAAACAAAAGATCACGTCAAACGGATGATTTGACGAAATTTGATTGCATCCCACCAAGTGACGGAAAGCAACTGCGGAGGTGTGGAATTTAAGCAGTTGGTGTAAAGCAAGCGAGGCGTCGCTTACCAATCATTCTATCGAATTTCGGCAAACTTAAATTTGGCCCGACTGTGGCCTACGTAATCCCGCCTCTCCACCCACACTGGTTTGAAGCAGTGGTTTCCTATACTACCTTTCTATCGTTCCCTGATACAAGATAATCGATAGTCGTTTGCCTTACACCAAATCTTTCCCAGTGCTTCACATTTATCAGGCCACATAATGCATGCGTCGTGCAATAGTCAGAATGTATAGATGGATCCGAGACACTGCCAATAGCCATCATTGCAACATCATCTCAAGATTCCGATGTTGTTGAGTAGCACTTTTCTATTGATGTATTTTACACAATCGTAATTGAACTCAGGATCTGTCTCGCCTTCATGTGGCGTCCATGCGGGTAGTATTGATGGGTTGATGGCCTGTTGGACCCTCACTAATACACAGAGCCATCAAGGAGAGTCCGAAGGACGGAGGATTCGACACTGCCCAATCCGTCTCAACAAGAACCTCATTAGGCGACGGTTGTTCCTCCCACTG
This sequence comes from Megacollybia marginata, assembly GCA_003313965.1. NCBI lineage: Eukaryota > Fungi > Basidiomycota > Agaricomycetes > Agaricales > Porotheleaceae > Megacollybia > Megacollybia marginata. The sequence continues at coordinate 6,752 of QLOY01005041.1, forward strand.
CACCTGCACTATCTGGCTCCTCGTGCTAGAATCTAAACGTTCGATACCCACTCCTGACGAAGGAATCGGATCCTCGACATAGTAAAGTCCAAGAACCTCGACATTATACTTGTTGACGATGGCTTGAAATCTTGTCGGTAGGTCGTCGGGCAATGGTTTAGTCTCGTCGCGGGTAAACTCGAACGGTTTCCCTTCTGCAGTCCAACGAGACGCGCGGTACAGGTCGCCAATAGGCGGACTGTTAGGCTGAGGCTGAGGCTGTGTGATATTTCCGTGTGAGACCATCTTCTCGCCATCGTCGAGTTCGAAGTGACGATGGACAAGACATATCCCGAATTGCGCACCGGAACGTGCATCATTGGGGTATCTGGCAAGGAGGCGAGCGAGTTCTCTAAAGATCGTACGGCGATCCTCGACTCGATTAAGAGCTGCTGCTGCATCTTCCACTATCAAGAGGCTGTTGTAAAATGCAGCATGGTTGTCGAACTCGTTAGTCATTGTCGAAACAGGCTGGATTCCAACTGCTATACAAGTCAGTCATCGTTAATGTTAAGATGCAGAAAATACTCGCACAATGGTAGATGTAAGTGCCAGTGTTCGAATAGGGATCAAGATGTCGTCGATGTATTATATGGGAGCCTCGATGGCCTCGATAGGCCTCGATTCACGAGGCATACATATCTTGTGGAGATTGTGAGGGGAGTGACAGAGCAGTAGTGCTTTTGAGCTGTTCTCCTCAAGTCTTTCATTCCAGATAACGGTCCATCGCCTCCAGCGATACGATCACGGGGTTAGTCTCCTTCACATTTCGGAACGGGCTTCTTACCCCAGAACAGGTTCCTGTAATGCTACCATAGAACCTTATACAACGCGGACACACAGCGTGTAACACTGCAAAGGTAAGTCTATAAATATGTGTTATTTCGATCATCCAATCTGTAATACTATCAGTTTCGTTCATTCCGGACGGTCGTCAAATTCACTGCGATGTCAAGAAAAGTACACTTGCAGGTCGCGTTGGATCAGCTTTCACGCGGCGTATCTCAAACCGAGGTCCAAAGGGGGGACCGGCGGTTGATAAAGATCAGACACTGAACCCCGATCAAGGCATCAACAAAATGGAAAAGGCTCACTACTGCAAGCATCCTCAAAGGCTGCGATAAGCCAGTAGGCACTTGGACGTACCATACGGAGCAGCAAGACCGGTGCCGAGGCCAGTTCCGCAAATCCCGAAACACAGCCAAGTAGCTCGGTATAGTATTACTGTGACTCAAGTTCATGTATTTGGACGTAGATGAATATCATATTGTAAACTTGTAAACACTCTGCCGCCATCAGAAAAGAAAAGATTCTTATAGTTATCATTAGTTACTTACTTTAAAAGCAGTATAATAGACTTTAAGGGTCTAAGAAATGACCGATGACGTTTTGAGAGCCCGGAAGCCCGGTCCGAAAATGGAAGCCAACCAACCCGCAGTCACCGAGTCAGTTTAACAGCTCAAAGATCTGTTGATCGCGCTACCATTCAAGTGGCTGTTGTGGTAATCGATAAGACTTGAGACTAGATCGATTGCCCTCGCTTGTACCTCAAATGGCTAAATTACACCTTCTCCAAGCGCCCAGTCTGTGTCAACATCCTTTCTAAGTACCGCAGGCGTAGAGATCAGTACGGATTCATCGAAATTTCTAAGGGTCAGGAATACGATACGAACATCAGTGTATCTTCAATTTTAGTCCGATGGCTGCACAAGGCGCCGTTGCTGCAGATATTGGGGTAGAGTAGGGTACTTCAATTGTTAAAAAGTCGATGCGGAAGCCCGATTGATGAGACAACCACAGATTCGTCTACAGCAGGGACAGTACCGTTGACGAGAGGAAGGAAGAATACACTGACAAAGGTCCCATCAAGGAACGACACCATGTTTCGTCCCGCACTGCGTCAAGATGCGTGTGAGAGGTTCTTCATCGATAGGAGGGGTTTCAGAGATTTCAGTAGCCAACGAACCTTCTTTAGACGGGAGAAGACGAGGGACGAGAGAGAATGCTGTGAACGATGCGGTGGGGTAATAATGGCGGCTTCACAAGTTTCACCGATTGTACCAAGCGATACTTCCATTCGATACAAGCTGTTGCGGCAAACAGAGGTGATCTAGACTGACGTATACCAGCCTCGGTGTCAAGCAGATGTCCTTACTAATAGTTATCCGCAGCCAATATTTGACAGTGAAGATGATAGGCTCCACGGATGGCGGTATTTCGACTTCAAGCTGGAAAAGTTTGGACACGGATTGAACAGTCGGGTAAAGTTCCGAGTCAAGAACGATGCTGTCCGTCATCGAATATCATGGACGAATCTGCTTCTGAAGAGTCGACATTTGAGGAGTTGACAACGACCTTTGCACGCCGAAGGTTGGTCAAGCGAAGAGAGCACAGGGGTGCCGAGCCGAGGGGCAGACGACCAATACGTAGGCTGAGGCCGCAGTGGTAATATGACTGACAGAGGGATGTACTCCCCAGTAACTAGAAGAGCTATAGTCCGAAGAACCGTGAGATGTATACCTGGCCCTCGAACCACCTATCAGCCACCACTTGTCGGTGGTACAGGTAAGCCGCGAGAACAACGAGGGCGACAAAGAGAAGCATCAGACCGACAGCGCTCGACGAGGAATGTGTTGGAGAAAGCTGTGGAGACCACGGGCACCATTTGTAGACTCTGGCGGGCGAGGAACCTCCTCTTATAGGCAGACTATAGGAGCCAACTAGCAATTGTATGGAGTCCGTCTGCCAGGCAAGAATTCGGGTACGCATTGAGTGCTGATATTGCATCGAATTATGACAGTCCCAGCAGCGAGGCAAGTCTCAAAGAGCTCTAGTATACGTAAGAGGTTATTAGTGTGGAGCAGGTAGGTCTTCAATATCATTCGGGCCAGTTCTACATTTGTTGAAACCCCCGCACCCATCCCCTGCGAAGGCTTGAAGCAAGTCAGCTGACTCGGATACGCGACATGACCAGAGTAGTCATCACAGGTTTGTCGTCCAGCCCTTACGGCCACAATGATGGCTCAATTCTCACTGCAGGTGCCTCTGGCGTCTTGGGCAGCGCAATCCACAACGCTTTCCTCTCTTCTGGTCAAAAATTTGAAGTCCTTGCCCTGTCGCACTCGAGATCAGGCCAATCAACGGGAAACTGGGCTCAACTGGACTTGCTGAACCTTGAGAAGACCGACGAGCTGTTCAATGAATTCAAGCCGAACTGTAAGGTGTCTTTGAATCAGAAATTCACGCTTTGATTGCAGGGATCATACATTGTGCGGCGGAGAGAAGACCTGATGTTGCTGAGAAGGTGCTGTATTCTGATTGGTCGTTATTGACCTTCCTATAAGGTATCTAGGATCCAGAAAGAACTGAAAAGGTCATTCCATTGATCTCGTCTGGTTGGCCTTCCAATAGCCTTGTAACAGCTAAACGCCAAGGTACCCGCCCACCTCGCATCTATAGCCAGATCGTTGGGCAACAACTGCACTTTGATTTATATTTCAACTGGTATGTTTCACTCGTCTCGGAGAGCCCACATGGATGTCTATAGATTATGTCTTTGACGGGACTTCTCCACCCTACACGCCCTCTGCCAACACGAATCCTGTTAATCTCTACGGCCGCACGAAGCGCGACGGCGAAGAAGCTGTCCTATCGATCGACAGCGCAAAAGTTGTCGTGCTGCGAGTTCCAGTCCTGTAAGTGCGCTAAGGCCGATCAACACACTCACAGCGTTCGGTAGATACGGCCCCGCACCCAACAACTCTGACAGTGCAGTAAACATTCTCCTTGACACCGTCCTCGACCAATCCGGCAAAACCTACAAAATGGACCACTATGCGACACGTTACCCAACCAACATCATCGATATTGCAAATTTCCTCGTTCAAATCGTCTCTGCGAAGAGCTTGCCAAAGAATAAATCCATCTCGCTTCCACCGATTATACATTTCTCCGGTGCACAGCCTTATACAAAGTACGAGATGTGTCTTGTCTTTGCGAGTATTCTTGGTGTCTCCCATAAGCACATCATCCCACAGGCTGATCCACCCAAGGAGGGTGAAACGCCAAGACCTAGGGACACAAGATTGTATACGAAGGAAACCGAGGATTTGGTTGCGAGTCTTGGAATTGATGGTGGTATCGAGCTGTCTTTGTTTGAGGAGTGGTGGGGTGAGAGGCTGAAGTCCTGAAAAGAAGGAGCGCGACACTTCGGCCCTCATTATTTACGTAGTAGGCAATGGCTTGTGAAATACCCAGCAACAAGGTCCTATTAAGAGCATTTACAAGTGAGCCTCTGGAAGCATTAGGTAAGCATTGCATTTTCCGATAACCGTCTATTCACAACAGCTAACAATGCATTAATAATGTCTCAGACCCCCATCGACGATGAAGCACGAGTCGTGACCATGCTTGAGACTGTCAAGTGGGATATTCTTGCTACAAAAGCATGCAAGCTTCTGCAAGCTGGGTATGCGAGATGGGGCGAGCACACACGGGGCGCCTACAATCTGGTGCGATTTCTTCACTTGGATGACACGGTCATTGTGGCTCGTGTTCCGTTGGAGTGGGAGATGTCGCCCATGGCCGTACATCGTATGGAGAGTGAGATAGCAACAATGGAGTATGTGAGGGAACATACAAAGATTCCTGTTCCCCGTGTTCTAGATTACAATACCTCTGGAGAAGACATAGGCGTGCCGTACATGCTTATGTCGAAAGCAGATGGTGTTCCACTGAGCTCAGTATGGGATGTCATGGAAGACGAAAAGCGGGAAAAGGTGCTTCAGCAGGTCGTGGAGATCCTTCTCGACCTAGCAGAGCAACGTTTTGATAAGATGGGGGCTCTTTTCCGGCAGGGGTCTAGGTGGCAGGCGCGCTCAGAATCAGAAATTACAGAAAATGGGATGGACACCGTCACGTTCACGAATGGAGTCTCATACTGGGTGGCCGTTGCTAACGCGTACATGGACCGCATCTGTGACGAGAACTTTGGTGCGCCTGCCAAGGAGTACCTGTATGCGCAAGGATGGTTCATGCGCTCCCTTATTCCCGGGCTATGACCCTGTCGATGACCGCCACGGTTTTCCACTGTGCCCAGGTGATTTTCACTCACAGAACATCTTGGTCGACGATGTCCACATCACTGCGATCTTGGACTGGGAACGCTCAGGTACATGTCCGTTTGGATCTTTCGCGATCTACCCATTCTTTATTATCGACCATCCGATGTGGGACACAGAGAATCCTCTTCGTGCGCGCAATGTTCGCGATCAGGCGACTTTCAACAGCCTCATGCGTACTACGGAGAGTAGGAGGAATACCTCGGGTACCCTTCCGCTCTCCGAAATGTACGAGACCTGCCAGGGAAGATATCTATTCGAGCAAGCTATCCAATTTCCGGGCATGTACAGTGTCATCTACCCGCTTCTATTTGCTCATATATTCGGCGAAGAGGAGGATGAGCCCTTTAGCGTCCAGTTTTATCTGGCTTTGATGGATACTGGGGTGCTCCGTAAGAAATCCTGCCAGTTTGAACAGGAGACAAAGCTGTTGCAGGATGTTCGTCGAGTTTTGGGTGAGGATTGTGTATATCAGGGAATTGATAGAAAAGTCTTCAAGGACGTTGTCTCGAAGCACCTAAATCGCCTTGGTGAATTGGATCTCGATGACTATCGTGGCTACTAAGGGACGAAGTCTTAGAGGGACGAAGTCCGAGTACATTGCTTGTGCGTGACGCTCTTTATGCGTAGAATAAATGACCTGACAGCGTTAAAAAAATAGGTCAAGTCTTTCGCAAACAGAAAGAAGTTCCAGCCGTTCCGTGTCGAGGCGAAGACTACGGTGTCAAATTTGAAATATAGTCTGATGCTAACTCAAAAGATAGAATCGAATCTAACGGAATCCCAGAATCAGATCCGACACTGCCTTACTATGCGAATCGTCAACCTGAGCACTATTTTCGTAGGGATCAGCTGCCAGATGATTTTCGGTAGATCTAGAGACGGAGAACTTGAAGAAACTGGTTGTCAATATTGTCGTTGCACGAACTTCAAGACTTCAAAGTCGCTGAATTCTCGGTCTAGATATACACAGCTGCACAAATGATTATGCCTGGTATCTGGTGAGTGCCGCAGTGCTTTCAATTCTCGGTCTAAATATACTTACACAGCTGCACAAATGATTAGGTTTGGTATCTGGTGAGTGCTTTCATCAGCGGAGTACAGTTGAATCTAAAACTGATCAGCCTGAAACGTCCCATCTTTGATGATGATGAGAACCATAGGCTGTTCGCATATAAGTCGATCGATCTTTTCTGCCGACTCAGCACCTCCACAGAAATCGCAACTCGTCTATTGCTAGAGTTACTTCTCATGTCA
>QLOY01005043.1:0-45659 GCA_003313965.1 Megacollybia marginata
ATGCGGGACAGTAAGGATTGCATCTCGCCATTTGGCGCGAGATCAAGGATGAAATCTATCAAGGTCAATCTTAGCTGTAGACGTCAAAGCAGAAGCCGACTTGCAGAGACTCCAATCGTCCTGGAAAGTGTAGTGCAACTTGATTATTCCTGGATGGCCTGCTGCCAATCTGAGGAGGGCGTTCTTCTCCACAAGTGCCACGGCCATTTTTTGCTTCCTGACGAGATGCCCCTTGTCAAGCACCTTGGCTGCAAACAGTTTGCCGGTGGAAATATAAGTAACTTGCATGACCTGTGAAGGTCGACGGTCAACATTGTCTCAAGACATAAGGATACGGCGGACTCACAGACGAGTATGAACCCTCTCCTAGAGTCTCACCAACCACGAAATCATTTATGCTGACATTGCGACCTCTGGATTTTGAACGAGTCTTTATATTTGAGGGGCCGGGCTCGAGCTCTTTATTGAGATAAGAGGATGGCTTTGCTCTGTTAATTGGAGAATGGGGGCTGCGTGAACGAGGCGAAGAAAAGGCGCGGATTGGACGAGGACGAGGAGTCTTCACATGTATAGGACTTGGACCCGAGTCTGAGCTGGATGTGGATATCACGGAAGCATTCCTGCTGAGAGCAGCCAAGCTTGAGGATAAAGTAATATCTAGAGCTGTATTAGAAGGACCTGCGAGCATTAATTCCAGGCAAGCGTCAAGATTGCAAGTAAGCCTATACCGGGTACTTTTTTCCCACCGTCTATTTCCATTTTAGGCAGACAATGCGAAGACGGCCATTGTTCAATTGTTCGCCCAAACCGACGCGTACATGTACATCAGAGAGTACACTAAATGAAATAAAATAATGCAATTTATGCGGATACAGATGCGATGGGATGCAGTGAACCAAATTAGAAAACGTGAAAGCAACAAAATCGAGAGCACGAAACGATAGCGAGATCTAGCTACAAGCAAAGCACATAGAAATGGACCATGACGCAGATATCAGGTGGCCGGCACGCTGTATCTGGGTGGACTCGGGTCCATGTTCGCGTCGGAAGCTGCAAATGGTTGGGGCCAGTAGCCACCAACGCGTCGTAATGGTGCTCTGGAAGCACCTGCAGGAGGGGCGTACTTCAAAGAGGCAGATGTTGCAGGCGCGACTTGAGTTGACTCCGAGGACGCGGCGTCGTAGTTGATATAATCATCCGCGTTGTACGTCGTGTCGTTCTGAGGCGGCAACAACGAGGCGAAATCTACCGGTAGGGAGGTATCAGGACTGACGGCATCCACGTTTTGTGTAGGAGGGGCATTCCATAACGCCGAAAAATCAAAGTTTGAAAAGTCTGGAAGGAGCCCGTCATTATTGCCGAAGCTAATGTTGAGCTCTCCTTGAGGATGGCTCACTAAAGTCTGGGGGTCAAAAGTGAGATTGAAGATTGAAGGATCATCTGTATGCGAAAGGAATCCATGGATGTGGTCATCGAATTCGCTGGTGGTCGAGTCCCAGGACTGATTGGGCAGCATATCGATATTGAATGCCACCATGTTCGTTGCCTGCAAAAAAAGTACTGAATAAGAGAACAATTGAGAGAATACTAAGGCGCACCTGAGAAGACTGGCTCTGCGTAATATCTTGCCAGGTTGATGATGGTACAGGAGAGGTCGCGGCGGACGGAGTGAGTGACCATGATGGAAGAGTAAGAGGGGATGTTGTATCTGACGAGGAGCTAGACTCTGATGATAAGGAATCCAGCTGCAAACACGCGCTGGCTTCTGTAAACGGTCCCGACTCTGCGGGTGAACTAGCCGCAGATATAGGAGGAGATGGCCCGAAAGAACCATAAAGGCTTTCTGGAGGGTAGTATGCATGCGAAGGGTTGTTTGAGGGAAAGATGGGCGTGTATGGGGCTGGTCTGGTGCGAGACTTACGAGTCTGTTCGCGCTGAGACTCTTTCTCGCGACGCTTCTCTTCCCGAAGGCGAATTTTATCCTCTTTTTTGACGGGAGCGAACTTGTATTCCGGAAACTTGATCATATGCTCGAGTTTTGCGTCGTCAGCGCGTCGCTCATACGCGGCCTTGACTTCTGGCGGTGCCTCTGCCCACATTTTAGAGATCGCCTTCGATATAGCTGCCTGTGCCGGTCGCGGTTCTCCTGGTCGTGCGGGTGGCATCGACTTGCTCATATCCGACCTGAACAAGATCCAGGCATTTGGCGGGCGAGGAGGTTGTTTCGCAGGTTTGCTGCCCGAGCTTGGGCTTTCTTTTGAACGCGGCATTTCTGTGTTGTGTATGATGATAGCTGCAATGCAACCACAGCAGACACGGGGAACGCGACAAAATTCGCAAGAAATGAAATCTCTCTTGAGCGGGTTTGGTTCAAGAGTCACACGTCACAACAAACGTCACACGGCATATACAAGCCAAGAATAGAATTTGGTACAAGTTATCGCACACGTACACCCAACAAAAATGCAGACGGATAAAGGCAGGAGGTAAGTACAAGTACAAGTCGGTCTAAGAGCAAGCGTAAGCAAGAGCAGAAACGACGAGTGCAACGGAAACGAGTGAAGTTTGTAACGATTTGTGTGGATGAGGTGTGGATCGAGAAAGGATGAAACATAGAAACGAGATTTTCAGTGATTTTGTTCTCTGAGCCTTTGAGCAGAAATGAACCTGCTACGGGATTGACGTGGATCTGCGTTGTACAATTAACAGCCTGACGAAGACTCGCGAAACAAACCTTAGTATCCACTGTAGCCACCACCGCTTTGATATCCATAACCGCCTTGATATCCTTGGCTTTGATATCCACCACCTTGATGGCCTGATTCGAAATCATGGTAAGCTAGAAACTCGACAGACACTTACCGCTGTATCCGCTGCCGCCGCCGCCGCCGTTGTATCCACCTCCTCCACCTCCGCCTCCTAGTCAAGTTGTCAGAAACATGTATCAAGATTCCAACAGTCACAACTCACCACCTGAAGGACGGGCATTGGCCATATTGACCTAGAAAAAAAGAATTACGCCCATGAAGCTTGATCAGATCAAGTTTACTTTGATTCGCCTTCCATCGAGTTCTTGCTCGTTCAAGTTGGCGATGGCAGCTTCAGCTTCAGACGAGCTGCTGAAAGACACGAAGCCGAAACCACGGGAGCGGCCAGTCTCGCGGTCGCGCATGACGATGGACTATCAGGTCTCAATTTACAGACAGATAAGCGAGATAAGATAATGCCCACATCCAGAACTTGACCAAAGTCGGAAAATGCCTATTATTTTATAAGACACTATATTCCAAGAGACAAGTCATCAGAAATACTTGACGGAGAGTATCGTCGGTAGTATTCCAACTCAAATTACTAAGTTCAATCGTTAAATGCCAATCATCGACCGCTGAGAGACGACGGAAAATAGCCTCGTTGCAAGCTGACATACCCAACATAAACCTTGGCAGACATTGCTTTATTGCTTTATTGCTTTATTGACAGTTCCAAATACACGAGAAACCGGGAACGAAACTCGTAACGAAGGACAGTGGAAGTTGAGACGAAGAAGCACTGGTCACGCGCTTTCATTTTTTACCTTTTATAACCCTTCTCAATCCGGACAAATTATGTAACAATTGGCCATCAAATGGGCTTTTGCCTCAAAAAATGCCTGATTGGGCACGCAATCTTTCTAAAAATGTCGTGAATTCAGGGCATAAACGTAGTCGTAAACAACGTATAGAATCATGGTTGACTCTTCCGTTTCTTGTCTTTCTTCAAGTTCTTAATCTTCGCCTCCCCCGCCACACTCGATGTGGGACTGTCTGTCGAGTTCCTGCCGCTTCCACTGCCAACATCATCAACGGAGGCGCGAGGCGAAGATTCACTCTTCTTCAGACCCGGTATCATAGACGAAATCGAACCTTGCCGTTTGGTCGAGATCGACATCCTTCTCGCCAGTCTCTGGAAATTCTGCGACGAGATCCGCTTCCGCTTAGGTTCACCGTCTGGATCTGGTGTCCCAGTGCGAGGAGGTGTTGAAGTCGTCTCAAATGTTACTCCAGGGCCCATAGGCGTCTGAGGCTCTTGAGAGTCATCGGAAACTGCCGGCTGGTCGGGCGGTGACGAAGCCGAAATGTCCTCCGTAGGTTCTTCAGTTGAAGGGAATGCCAAGGGTGCCAAGGTGGGTTCAGTCGCGGTAGCATCATTCTCGTCACCCTCTTGTTCAGGCGAAAGCAACGGATTAGTGGGAGAAGCATCTTGAGCAACCACATTGATGTCAGATTCTGGAGGCTCATCGGATGGCTGAGCAGCAACATCCGAAAGATCTGCTCGGACTGCATCATCCTCAACTGAATAAGCACTGACTTCCTGTTTCACCTCCGGGACAACGATAGATCCCAAGTCTGAGGATGAAACTTGCTCGGCCCACATCGCAGCAAAGGTGCCGTCTTGAGCTAACAACTCTTTAAGGCTTCCCTGCTCCACGATCTGACCGTTTTTAAGTACCAAAATCCTGCAATCAACCTTGAGTGATATCATTGATAAACTCCAACACGTACAAGTCTGCGTTCGCGATGGTCTTGACTCGTGTTTCAGAAGCGCAGAAAGTAAAAGGTCGAAGATGCTTACCGAGAGTCGATGCGCGATAGACAACGATGAACGTCCCATCATCAAAATTTGAAGAGCTTTCTGGATGTCTCTTTCTGTAGAAGTGTCCAGGGCACTGAAGCGAACATGAGAAACTTTGAGCAACTGCCACTATCACACGTACCTAGTGGCTTCGTCCAAAAGGAGGATTGGAGGATTTTTCAGCAGTGTCCTAGCAATAGCTACTCGCTGCTTTTCACCGCCACTCAACCTGACACCCCGTTCGCCGACAACTGTCTTGTATCCGTTTGCAAAAGATATAATGCGGTCGTGCATTTGAGCAGATTTCGCAGCAGCTTCGATTTCCTCAAGAGACGCACCAAACTTGCCATACCTTGTGTGTCACAATGTGAATACAAATAATCGAGCCAACGAAGCAAGCATACCCGATATTGTAGCTAATGTCGGTGTTGAAAAGGACTGGGTCTTGAGGGACAACACCAATAGCCTGTCTAAGACTCTTCTGTGTCACATCCCTGTTCGGCGTCAAAACAGACGTTCATCACATACTAGCATTACACCAACCTGAGATCTTGCCCATCAATTAATATTCTCCCTTGACCCTCGCCAAGGTCGTAGAACCTATAAAGTAGCCGTAAAATGGTCGATTTGCCGGACCCAGACTCTCCAACAAGGGCAACAGAAGACCGTTTTGGGACTTTGAATGAGACACCACTGAGAGCCGGGGTTCGCCCGTCATAGGAGAAGGTGACGTTTTCTGAAGATGCTTTAGTAGGCACTATCAATGAATCGTCCACCAACCAAATTCGATCTCTCCATCTTGGACGCTCAACTCCGGAGCATTTGGCTTATCGTTAACATCAGTCTGCTCGTTCAGAAGCTTTAAAAGCTTTTCAGTGTCAACAAGCGATTGGTTGACAGAACGATAGACATAACCAAGTTGGTTTAATGGCATGTAAAGCTGCGTGGTTGTTTAGCTTTAGAACGATATATGAGCATTTCACTTACCTGAGTGAGGTATGTAATGAAGATAACAAAATTACTGGAACCCGAATCTTCTCGAATGACACGTCTAGCAACGATGATAGAACCAACGAGTAGACCGAGGGTCTGCTCATAAGTTAGAGATATGAACAGAAGATCTTATGGATCTTACAATGATCAGATTTTGAACGAGATTCAAAAGGTTCAACGAAACTAGGGGCAAAAAAATCAGTGTCGATAAGAAGGGAGAATGTAAGCTTACTAATGACTCGATATTCGAGAGACTGGTAACCAGCAATTGCCTGTCGATATCGTTCGGCTTCGTGCTCTTCACCTCCGAAATATTTTACTGTTTCGTAGTTGAGCAGACAGTCGGTGTGGATGCCTCTTGTAATCTAAACCAGATACTCAGTAATCAAATGTCTGCAAACGTGCGCCTACGATATCTTTTTCATTCATCTGTCGTCTTATTTTCGTTCGCCATTGCGTGAGAACGATACTTGCACCAACTAAGAAAAAAAGTCGGGGGAAACCGACGACTGCTTTGAGAACTCACCATACGCGAACATGACAAAGAAGATAATCAATGCCAGAGTCCATTCGAATTTAATGACGAAGATGACTAAAGCAACACCGATGTCGATGAATGTCGGAACGATGTTGAACAGCAAGAGCTGGTCACATGTAGATAAGCCTTTCAGAAGCTCGGAGACGACCTACTTCAAATATATTATTGATTGCTGCACCACGATCAAGGACCCGAAGAATCTCTCCTGTCTTCCTCTTAGTGTGGAATGAAAAAGAGAGGTTAAGAAGATGATTGAAAGACATTTGTGACATTTCTAAGAGATCATTAGTTAAGCTGTAGGCAAATCCACTGCACTAACCTCTGTCGGAGTATTGCATCACCGGAGCCCAGAGCGTCTGATTTGAGGTCAACTGAAGCAGAAAAGGTATCAAAATGCGTATGCTTACATCGCGGAGGGCAGCCAAACCGCCACTGCTTTGCAGGAAACGTAAAACTACATAACCGCCCAGTACCAACCAAGGTGAGTTGTCGGATCGGTGCTCGAATATGCGGATCAGTTCACCAAGTGCAAAAGGCATGATTGCATTCGCTACTCTTCCCAGAAGCAAGATGAAAATGCAAATTAGCTGGCAAATTTTGAGCAAATAGAGGGATCTAAAGACAAGCATACCGCAATCAGTTGGAGCGACGGGCTTTTTCTCGGCCAAAGATAAGGAGAGAGCTGCTTGATTCGCCTCCATAACTCGGACCAAGAGGGATCGAGTGTTACATCTGGTTTTTCGGCAGTCTGGCGTCTCAGCGTGAGCTATATAGTTGTATGAGAAGGTTCAATGCGCACCTTGGTGTGAGCTGAGGGAGAGGGAGTAGGTGGGCGTGTTGTCGGGTTGGATTGCTGAAGAAGGGAACGACCAGGATGGAATGTCCCATACTTGCTGGAATCTGAGACATTTGGGACAGGCAATAAGCCTGACTGATTGGACGTGATCTCTGAGGGAAGAAGGAAGGAAGCTGCGATGGGAGTATTTTCATCATGGTCATGATCCAGATCGGCTGTGCGATAAACTGTGCGGGGGGCTAATAAGGATGCAAGTAACGGGATCAGGAGAAGGACACGTAAAACAGGGAAGGCGAGTCCCAATAGCGAAGGAATGGGTACAGATACAGCTGAAGATGATCAGATTTGGAATGCGATATGCGACGACCTACACCCAGAAGAGGAACGCATAGAAATTCCGAGAAAAATGGCCAGAAGAAGATCGAAAATCAATGCAAGTGTGATGGCAACTTTAAGGCGTCTAAGAAACCACACTTGCACACCGTGAACATCCTTCCAGGCTCCTAGAGCTGCCAGTCCAGCAAAAGCTGCGACCCCGATGACAGCGTTGAGCTCAGCAGAATTGCTGACCGACCTCCTGTCGAACACGGCATATAACACTCTGACAAATCCGTCAAAGAAATACGTCAAGGCAACAAGGGATGAGAGTGCTAAAATAGATGCCCTGCGAGGAATGCGAGCCGCAACGACGACAGAAACGACGGGAGTGGGTGAAGGTGGTGGTGGTGGACGAACAAAGAAGAAAGAACCCGTTGTGAGCAGAACACACAACGGGGACAGAATTTGAAGAACCATAACTGCCAGGGACGTGAACGCAATCATTGAACTAATGCTGCCCTGCAATTGCAGTTGGTTGTTGTCGGAAGAGTTGTGGAACGCGGTTAACTGATAAAAAAACGTGACAACTAGACGTAATATGTTCCGTGTACAATAAGTCGAGTTCAGGGCTACCAATCACCTATCTCCTATCCGAAACTCCAGTCCTCAAGCACTTAGCATTATTACGGCCCGGTCCATCTCAGCTCTCGAAGCTCTATCATCCACCCCTGACTAGAAGCATTGCGTGTAGTAGCGAGATTCACAGTCTTTATCGGGCGTTCGTGGATAACAGCATTCGGGTCATCAAGATATGAAAAATAACCCTGACGGATGTTGAGGAGCAAACGGGTAGCATTGGTTATAGAAAATGAGAGCGCCCTGCGAATCGATGTCAGTTACATAACGGCTTGATCATAACTTGGACTTGCAGGACAACAGGTATCTGTCCAAGTGCAAACTGACAGACCGATAAGCGTGACATGTCAAGCCAAAGAAGGTATACCTACTTCGCCCTTAAGCCAGAAGATACAGCATAACACATCGGATGCGAACATTCTCGTAACATCATCAGCACACGATGCAAATAGAATGGGATGCCTACCCAACAAAGTTCAGCATACAGTTTCTGTATACAACCATCATAAAGCTGCTCAACTTCTTCGATCTGTCAAAACAAAACATCTGATAGCCTTTAAAGATGAAAAGAGCTAAAATAGCCGTATTGTAGACCAGTATTGGAATCCAATACCAAGAGAAAAATGATGGAGGGGACTCGAGAGAGCAAAATAGCGTGCCAGGAACATGCTCTATACTCGCTGCAAAATAAATGAAGAAAGGACGTCCAGTTAATACACACCTAAAACAGCGGGCAGAGAGTTGGCTATGATTGTATACACTGCGGCAACCTCCGCAGCAAAAAGAACACCCAAAAGACCAACGACACGTTTGCTTTTGTTATACATCACAAATATCCACAATAACAGGACCACTGCCAAATTATCAAGTTACGAACTGGGGAGAAGGCAGCATACGTTCTGATGTCAACATAGCCGTACTAAATCCAATGGACTCCCATCGAAACCAGAAGAAACCTGCAAGTCAGGTAAATATGAATCTAGCTGATGTCGCAAACGGACAACTGAGACTAGGTTGGATCAGTTGCTCTACATGTGTATTTTCACGCACAACTACAAGTTCGTTAGTACACTCGTGATCACTTGGCTGACTGCTCACCTCCTGAGTCACGTCGTTGTTAAGAAGAGCTACGGAATGGAATTCATTGGTGGCAGGATACTTGGAAGTGCTTCACAGACCAGTCATCTCGATTCTGAAAGACACGATGTATGAGACGGTCACCGGAAAAGCAGGAACCTACATAACACATAGTAATCCAAAGTAACGATGCTACAGGTATGAGCCATGAGATATCGGATCGCGGACATACCCATATGAAAACGCCCTTGAGGAAAGACCAACTTCTCGCCTGTTAAAGTTGGTGAGACAACATGGAGGATAGCAAGAGGCCACATAGACCCATATAAGTGCAATCTATGCATTACAGGTCAGCGGGGTTGCAGAAGTAGGCTCTACTAACCTCTCGATCCAGAGATATCACTGCCGCAGTAAATTAGAGGAGGAGAATAGAAACATGAGACTTACGGTGGTCGTAGAACAGGATTGTGGCAGATGCAACTGAGGTAATTCTGAGTCCTTCGAGGTTAGAGGTAATGGTATATCACTCACTAGCTGTATACCGGGTCGCTTCAATAGTATGTACAAGAAATTTCTCAGAACTCATTTCATTACCGAGGTAAGAGATGCTGCATGGAACGAGTGAAAGCTGTGATGGGATGCTCTGATACTGTCGCCAGGGCACGCTGGGAAATGAGATGACAAGTGGGAAAGAAGCAGGCGGCGAGGGCCGAGCATCATGATGGAAACGACATTCGATACGCCTAACCTAAGACAGTTCATTGTGTACCCCTTAGAAGAGAATGTCAGGTTTGAGCTCGAAAAAAAAATCGTACAAACTCACTAAGTATCACGCTGACTGGATGATTTGCAGGACATCGTCCAAGTCTGCTCTCACAGCATCAACCTTTCGAGCTTGATCCTCCAAAGTCCCAACATTATGAATCTTCAGAGCTGCTCGAGCCTCTTTCACAAATTCATAAGAACGATCCAGCGTGCTATCTGGCTCCACTTTGGTGGATTGCGCAAGCAGACTATCTAGATTTTCGAGCTGAGTAGCACGAAGAATGGCAAGATCTCGTAGACAGTCAGGCAGAGGAAGGGGTTTAGAATGCTTCATGGCAAAAAACGCGACTCGAATCCTATTTATAGCTATAACACATGTACATATCAACAGCTGTATCATAGTGTAGATATCTGTAGATATACAATAATGATCTAAAATGAGTGGGCAAAAAGATTTAAAGCATCGTCAGAAGAAGGAAGTTCATCTGAAGGACACTCGATTGCAGTTTTGGCTCCTTTGGGGTGCAGGACCTGATGGTTCGAACAAGCATTAGACAGAACACAGGTAAAATCGCGGCCACTCCCTAGGCGGCGTTTTTTTCGATTCAGGCTGCGCGTCAACGGAGCGCATCCTTTTCCGTTCTCGGGTGGACGGGCCGAAACACGATAGCTGGATCGTCGCTCTGTGGATTTGCGAATCCACGTCCCTACCAGCGGTTCCCAGTTCCACTCGTTAGCCTTGTCGGAATCATTATCAGCATTCGTCAGGGATCGACAACAGCGTTGCTCGGCATCATCCACCAAACCCATCAATTCATCGTGATAGATCTTCACTTCCTGAGACCCACAGATAGACAGTAGACCTGCGTCAACGTGTCGAAGAGCGCACGCCCATAATGATGCCTCCAGCCGTAGAAAGCCGAATAAACCAAGGAAACGGGCGAAACTTTGAACTCGACTTTTACAATCGAGTATTGCAGCAGGAGTCGCCAACCCAAACGTAGACTCGATCCACAAGCTATACGTTTTGGTTGTCGGTTTGATTTCCACTAGAAAATCAACGAGGATCTGCATATCTGCTTGTTCTAAGGAAGAGTTGCATGTGAACAACAATAACGTAGCAGTGCAGACAAGTGCGCCTGTCAAGTCGTCGCTTAGACAAGTACCAGGCCGATGGTGAATGTCAAGTTGACGACGCAAAGATAGAAAAGAAAGTACCGGCCGGTAGATAGAAACATGGGGTTCCGTCGCTGAGAACAGCAAAGTAAATACCGAACTGATCCACACGGTAAGCCGCTTGTCAACAGTAGAATATGTTTGAACACCGTCCCTGGCTGGTTCACTACGTTTGTATGTTCTCGCAGTGTAATGCAGCTTCGGTTGAGCAATGTAATTGATGGCTGTAAAGGCTAGGTCCGATAGCAGTACAGGGTCACGTCTGCATTGATCTTTTATCAGCCGCGCTACTGCCTTCGAGCACCAGCTTGCGGAGCAATGAGCGTCTTCCAGCACAACCGAGAGAGCGTTTAAAAATTCACTTTCAAGCCTGTCGGCAGAGGTCCAACGGTTACGAAGCTCAATTAGAAACCCAGAATGGGCCGGGTGACACAGAGCGGGTTCACCTTGATGGAGCGGAGTGACAGAAACGACCAGAAGCGCCCGAAGGAGGACAGTTGACTGGTATAAAAGATGATACTCCAGTGCCACATCGAGAAGAATGGAAAGCAATGTCGGATGATGGTCACAGCCATCTAAAACAATAGAAAGCGCGTGAGACAACAATGTCCACCTGCCGCATGTCAAGCCTCGAGAGGACAGACGAGAAGACGCGCACCGTCGATATTGAACTGGAACCGCTTCGTAAATTGGGCTTAGCGGATCCAAGTCATCTTCAGAACTATCTTCTTCTGATTTTCTACCTTGCTCCATGTTGGCTCCTACCACAGTCGCACATAACGAGGCGAGACTAGGAACACGCTCATGGTCACCAACTGAGCCTGAAAGTTTTCTATTGCATGGCACTGGACGTCGCTTTTGGGTTTTAATAACGATATCCTTGAAAGCATCCCGAATAGCATATAGCTTTGGAGTTGTATCATCGTCAAAAGGTGGACGCAATGGAATCACAGCAAGCGGGGCATTCTGTGGCGCGAGCTGGGTTATATGAATTGTCGATCGTTTCTGAGTCGCCAGTACTTTCGTGCGTAACCGCCTCAAGGTCGTAACGTCGGAGCTTCTGGAGCTCTTCATGAGGTTCGCTGAGCCACACTGGCATGAACCCTTGTACACTCTTTGCAGTGGCAACAATTTGCACAGATTTGCGCGCGTTGAATGTTCAGATCATGTGTATAAACACGACCACATGATAATGTTAACTCAGATGTACTCAAAGTTAGCTCGAGTACTACATAACATCAGTAGGAAGCTGGCATGTCAGTTATACAACGATCTTCCTTAAACATCGCTATCACTCGCATTGCTGTCGCTTTCATCCTGGCCCCAAACAGCAAAAGCACGATGGTGGCCATGTTCCACCGAACGAGAGCGAAGATAACGGTGTCGGTGCGGGACAGTGCCCGCGGTAGGGGTGCGAGCAGCTTCGAGTTCGGATACATCTCTGTCTCTCGGAATTCGAGACTTGTTACTTGGCTTCTGTGATAGATGAATATCGTCTCTTGCACCGTTGCGCACAAAGTCTACAGGTCCTGAATCTGCGGACGAAGAACTTGAGCTCGATGGTGAAGGTACCTGCGTGTTGAAATCAATTTGACGGTGATTAATGGGAGGCGGGTTATGCTGAAAACCGGCAAACCGGCCAGGTGAATCGACGCCTGACCGAAGGCCAGTAGAGCGAGAGCGAGAACGAGATTTGGCGCTGCGTCTGCCAAGGTGGAGAAGGGGAGGGGGGAGAGCTCTATTGTCAGAATCTGAAGGAGAGCTCTCCGGCGCGGGGGCTCCCGAATCTGGTGACGAGTCGATGTCAAACTTATCATCCTCGTTATCGGAAGTCTCATCCTCCTCTTCATCCTCTACGATTTCTTCCACCTCTTCCTCTGACGGCAATTTGCGTGCCTCTCGCTGCTTGGCTCGCTGCTTGGCATCAGGCCCCTCTTCCACGACAACAAATGACTTCTGTCGTTCACGTTCATTCCATTTAAGAGTTCGAGATATTGCATGAAACCAGTCAGTGGACTGATTATCGGCACAAACAGTAGGGAAAGGATATTTTGAAGCAGTCACTTTAATGTGATCGCCCTCTAGACATAAGCATTAGAGTTTGATAGTCATTTCACAATTGTTTGGACGAACGTTTCAGTTCAACACGACCCCTGCCATCAAAAGAAGCCCAAGCTGTGCTCCGGGAGTTATAGGGAACACATATGCGAAGTTCCATACTGTCAGGTAACAACATTGGCCTAAAGGACAAAGTGTGAGGACATATCGGGGTAATTAACAATGCCGGAATCTCAGGGTGCACAAGGGAGCCGCCTGCAGAAAGCTTTGATTTGTTCAATGTTTGACCTTGTGAAACGTTGGTAGCATACCGAGTAAGCTGTGGATCCTGTGGGTGTAGACACGGTCAAACCATCAGCCTGGACGGTTGTCATGTGGTGTTCGTCGCCTGTTACAATTAGAAAGCTCGAAGGCAAAGTGGCCTACTCACCGAAAAGCTCCAAGAGGCTAACGTATGGACTGGGACCTCTATCTACTACCAATTCATTGAGAACCTCAAAAGTTTCGACTGCCCGGGTCGTGAAACACATAATTTCCTTATCCTTCCCGCACTTCCCGCCATCTGGAGCATTGAAAGGTCCGCCTTCTAAAGCCTCCCAGCCTCCCTTTTCTACATTTCGCATTAGGATTTCACCAGTTTCGCCTCTTTTGACTGCCTTTCTTCGTACGCCTTCTCCCTGAGCTACCGCGCGATATATGGTACAGGTAAACCTCATTCGTAAGTTGACCCGAATGCCGGAGTCGATGACTGAGTCCATAACGGCCTGATGGTCATTGAAGTCAAAGTTTGTCAGGAAACCAAGGGAGCCCAGAGCAAAAGGGAGAACAGGGGGTACGACACGCTGAAACAGCCAAGATGTGAACAACACTGTACCATCGCCACCGAGCTAATTGGAAGAAAGTTGGAAACAAAGCACGGGAGGTGCAGTCTACTGACCGTAACAACAAAGTCAAAAAGATGGGGGCTATGGCTACACATATCCATTGTCCAATATCGCAATTGACCCTCCTCTTTGAGATAAAATTCTTCTGATAGAGAAGTAATGGATGACAGGGAGGTGCTGCTCGAGGTACGGCGGCGCGGAAACGGTACAAAAAGCTCAGGATGATCCTGTTCAATGCCCTGGGCATTGAACCTACGAGAGTGTCGTAGCTGATTGTCGACATAGCTAAAAATGAATGGTCTGCAATGCACAACGCAAAATAAAAGTGATTAACGCACACTATAAGACCTCTTTTTTGACCTGGACGCACTTTAAGCATCAAGTACAATGCCAGATCTCGTGTAAGTTTTATCAGCCTGTTGTCTCTGGCTTTTGTGATAATGAGCACGCTTTGGATATTAGAGCGCACACGAGCACGGCCTAAGTCATAAATTGGTGGAGGGTCGAGGAAGGCCAAGCCACTGACCAAGCTGTTTGCTCATCTCTCGAACGCCAACAGCGGTTTCAACTAACTTGGTAGTTAGATTTCCTGTACCTTCGTCGTCTTCGCCGTCAGCGTTTTCAATAATAGATTGCTCCTCGATATTACGTTTGCGTTGCAGCGACTTGACAATGCCGAGCTCGTCGTTATTAACATTGAGCTCGTCGTTATGACCATTGAAGACATTGCTGTGCTTGGTTCTCAACCAGTCTGTGAGAGAAGCGCCCTTATCCAAGTAAGAATGGACGAAGCAGGGCGAATCTATGGGCCTCTGATATAAGTTTGGTTTCAAGGGTTCCACAGAGGGCGACGGCCCAGATGTCTTTGGAGTCACTAATGAAGGATCCCCAGACATGTTACCATTCGCTTTCCTTGAGACGACGGGTGAATGCTCCTCGACGACGATGTCTGGTTTCCATTCGTGCTCTAACACGAGTGACGACGGTCTGCTGCTTTTTCTTGATAACGATGGGTGCCCTAGACCATTCTGTAGACCCGGCGTCGACGGTGGTGTCGCAAAGGTATCGTTCTCTGGAGAAAGAAGGCTCTGGGCCATAATGAGTTTGGAGTAACTCAGCAAGGATTGATCATAAACGTTGCATAAACGTTGGTTAATGAATAATCAGTAATCAGCAAACGTCGTCTGGACGACTCGGCTGGCTGCAGAGCCCTTTCCCAATGGGAGCATGCTTCTTGATTAACATACAGTACATTGTTTTAGAAAAAGACAGTATCTTTCAACACAAACCTGGGGAGTTTCCTGTAATCTGCCCTGTCCTTCGCTACAGCCCAGATCCACATGTCCAGGTCGGGGAGAGTCAGCTCCGCTAGGGATGAATCACGACGTTTAGCATGTTCTACAATCATCTCGCAAGCATCAATGGCTGCAGCACGAAGAATATAGGCTTGCGCCGGAGTAAGTATGGGTCCCTCCTCGAGTGGTTCAGTAGGTGTGCAGCCATTTTCATCCTTGAAAATGTCGAGACGGGAAGCTAGTGTTTCTGGGGCTACAGTAGGAAAGACATGCGATAACCCCGGCGAAGAGGAGATATCAATGACTCCGAGATGAATGAGCATTGACGGTAAAACATTGTCAGTGAAAACTGGAAGATGGGAGGTCATCGGAATGGGGAATGGTGGTGGAGACATCGCTCCAAAGCGAATCCTGATAGCATGTATCAGGAAAAGTGCTTTCTTGAAGCAGTATACCGCTACAAAACCCATGAAAGGAACTAATACTAGATATTGGACTTACGTTGACCGTCAACAAGTGCCATATCTCGGAAAGCTGGGAGGGCTTGTAAAATCTAACAAATCAATCCAGGAGTATGGAAGGAGTTGGAGCTTACTCGTTCCAGAACAATTTCCGCCGCAGCTTCAGGCCCAGCCGTCTGGCTCTCTTTCAGACATTGGGCAATAAAAGTTCCAAGATCCGGATAGCCAGTATCAACTAGCACTTTTCCGGTAGTGTTGAGGACTTCCGTGATCAGTTTGGTCAAATTGTACAAAGAACCGCCTAGTTCTCCGACGATGACTCCTGATAGAGACGGGTGGGGCTTCTCGACAAGTATGTTTATCCTCATCAACTCTGCGACGGTTACTTCAGTAATTGACTGCATTCCTTTCGCAGACAGAAGATCTCTGTCTCCTGTCGTTGAGGTGATGTACATGCCCAATACCAGTGCTCGTATGTTGTCCCATGCACCTCTACCAGTCTCGGCATGGAGGGGAACACGGTAGCCAGAAGCGAAGTTAAGCAAAGATATGACAGCTATAAGATTCAGCTCGGCAAGATGGGATGGATACTGAAGCGGCAAGGTCAGGCCATGAGCTGCGGAGACGCGTTCAAACGAGGACTTGAAGCTAGCGCTGGTAAGGAGGCGCTCAATTGCCTCTGAGGATATCTACTCAGATAACATAGAATCAAGCAGATCCTGGGTGGAGCAACGCACCGATATGTTGTACTTTCTTCGTATTGACGAACAGCTAGCACGAACAGCTTGCAGGTAGTTTCCCGATGGCAAAGAGAGCTCGATCATCTGACAAAGAATAGTAGATCACGTGGATCAGTGCATGTTGTCTTCGAATTTAATAACGCGTCTCCGCACTTACTCACAGAATGCTCGGCAAGGTGAGATTTCACAGCCCGACCACTTTCTGAATTCTGTTCAGACACCTGTGTCCGTCTCAATAATGCAATCAAAGAAGCTATGAAGGTTAGATCTGTCTTCCTTAAAAGTTGTGCCCGCATTTTTTAGGCCAGAGATTCCTTTGCCTCTACAGCTTTACGCGTGAGCAGCTTTATGGCCGATACATTTGCCTGAATCTTCTGCCAGTCCGTCCTTTCCGACATCCACGCTGCGGATAAAGCTGCCAAAGAACCCGTATCCCCATCTGCTGTCCTTGCAGTCATTAGGAAGGCCGCTGCACGAAGGGTATGGACACCTACCTGTCTTGCATTCCGCAGCTGACACCCCTAGACGGACGCAGCTGTGCAATACACAAAGGCTGACCGTCCTGAACTGGCAGATCGTGAATTACAAGAAGTAAACCTACTGTCTACATTTTTACCACCCTTGAAGACAGCAGCAGAGATAGACGAGGTTTTATGCCAAGTCATTCACGATCTGCTATCTGGTGAGACGCCATCAAAGAGCGCCACTGGTAAAATCTTGAAGGGTTTCTATGCCAAGATCGAAAAGGCGGCAGTTGACCCCAAAATAGTCAATGAACGATTGACACTGCTATTGAAACATTCCGAAACATAGGAACTCTTTACATTAATCTGTCAAGCGAATCTATCTTTCATTTGGTCCTTCAATAACTTCTTCGGCCGTAGTTTGTTCCTGTGCTGCAGATCGTTCCTTTGAAGCACTTTTCCCGGAATTGGCGGGTACTGGAGTAATCACAGTAGGATCCGCGGCCCTAGTATGATTTGAGGATCCTGCAACAGTCGCAGGAGATGACGCAGGAAGCGTACTTCGCACTCTCATAAGATCATCAATACATCGAAAAACGGCACCTGATACACCCTCGAGAACCCGCAATCTTTCGTCTATAGCCTCCCTCGTTAGACGATCCATGATTGCTAATTGCTCATCAGTCAACGTTGGCGGAAGCTGTGAAATAGGCGTTCTTCCGGAGTTTGTGGGATGTGGCGAGATTCGAGGATCAGATGGTGATGTACTAGAACGATAGTTGAATGATTGCAATTGGGGGGAGAGCCCTTGGACACCTAGTCCTGATGCACGAGATCCCTGTCTAAAGGAAGATCCTGTCACAGCCGAAGGGCTGGCCTGAGTAACGACGGAACTGAAATCATACAAAGGAACGAGTTTTGGGGCTTCGACCCGCTGGGAATGAGTGGGAGTTGCACTTGAGGTAGGGCCGGTCGTAGACGATGCTTCTTGCGAGGGAACTGCCATCTCAGGCGGTCCAGTTGAATCGGAAGATCCACTGGACCTATCATTATTGAATCGGCGCAATGCTGCTTGGGCTGCTGCACCTGATGCTGTAGCTTCTGGAGACGTAGATTGATTTGTCGCTCGATCCCGAGCCGCAGTGTCATCTGCGGCAGGAACCGGGAGTTCATGTTGCAATGGCCAGGGTTGCCATGCACCACCAGGACCAATAAATCCGGGGAATTGTGGAATAGGTTGCAGTGGCTGGGGAGCTTGTGGAAGGTTAGGAGCCTGAACAGTCTGGACTGATGGAGTCTGGTGCTGCTGGCGAGCATTCTGATACTGAATATGATATTGAATTACCACTCCCGTGGGCTGTAAAGGTATATTTCCAGCATTCAAAGGTGTGTTGGCATTGAGTGGAAGCTGTTGAGCAGGAACCTGACCAGCAGCAGGAGGCTGTACTGGAGGGCCGAACAACCGCCCTACGAGGCCTAAAGGATTACCCAAAGGATTGTTAAGACCGGGAGGATTCTGGTGTTGAGCGCCAACAGCACCAAAAGGATTTGGTGGATTCCGAGCGCCACCGGGAGGAGCATGAGCTGGAGGCTGTTGACCTTGAGTGTTATTATTTTCCAACACACCCCTGCGACTTGAAGAAAGTTTAGGCATATATCTCTGATACAAATCATGAAACTAACCATGTGGGACAGCTTTGTTGACGCTCTAACCACGAGCGAAGGCAATGGAAATGGAAGATATGGCCACAAGGTAGTTTCTTCGGAGTAGTGTTAGGGCCGTCAGCCTGTTGGGGCGGCTGTCCTGTTTCCGGAACAGCTTGCAGTGTCATTTCCTCACGGCAGATAATGCAAGTCCGATCTGTCATAGCAGACATTTCTTCCTCTGTCGCGTTGGGATAGCGTTGGTTCATATTCCTTGTGGCATTTTGGTACCGGTGGAATGCACGGAGCCGTGATATGAAGGAACGAGCAGTTACCCAGACATCTCGAACAATATTCAACGGCAAGCCGTAGAAAGTGAGGATGATAGTGAAGAACACCAGATATGTTGTTAGTTTGAGAAAATCTGGATCGTCAAGTCAGCGCTGTGGCACTGACGGAAACTATTTTTATCACCTGTGGAAAGCTCGATGTAGAAAACGAACATGCTCTTGTTTTCCCAAGGAGGCGCATTTTCTCCCCCGCGTTGACCAGCCCTGCGCAAGTCATATGCTGAAAGGAGGTATTTGGATATAATGTTGCCAATTGTGGCCATTAAGATTGCGTACTAGGTAAGACCATGAGGTTCCCATGATTGACGCTTACAAAAACTGCTCACTTCGCTGGCAAAAAGGACCATTCCACCGACACCATTTGCTAATGTGCTCTCCACGGCGACCATGAACATCAAGATATCCGCGATCCACAATATGAAGAATAGGACAATCATACGAAGATGGAACAACGGAGGGGGGCCAGGATAGGGCCTCTGATCCATCTAGAACCAAGTAAGTACTGCATGACAACGGATGAACAAGCTACAAACCCATTCAATTCTGTCTGCAGCGAGCCAGTGAAAGGACTTGACGAAGAGAAGGAAGCCGAACATGATAGCAAAAACCAAGTCGAACTCGTCGCGGAAGATTGTGAACGCTAACAAGGATTCTGTCACGAAGAACCAGAGACGGTCATAGAGTCGCTAGATAGAAGGTTAGATGCCTGCTTCGATGGAAAGAATGGAGTGTCTACCTCGACTTCATTAGGCCTCAAGGTGCCAAAGAAAATCTTTTGGATGATATGGCCGCCCAGAAGTGCTATCAGAAAGGCAAAGTTGGCCAGGACCTACAGTTAAGCTCAGGCACTCAGAGCGATAGAATCTGCAAGACTCATACAAGAACACTGCGACTGCTTTTGGAGAGAAAGATGGCTATGGAATAGAAGTTGCTGTGGTTCTTGAGAGCATTGGCTATGGTGATTGCAACCCCAGCAACTGAAAAGAGACTGTAAAGAAGCAAACGGTGAGAGCCAAGACGCGAGACCATAGCCTGGGTTCCGTCTCGCAATAATTGGTTGGGCATTATGTGTAAGGGATCTGAGGGTGACGTGTGAATTGTGAAGTCTCGTGACAAATTGATCCAAGCGCTTGCCTCGAGTTTTTTTTCAGAAATTTCCGGGTGTTCTGATATTATTGTCCCGTAACAATAATAATGAGTAAGTTGGCGTCTCTTAGACCCGGAGCTTGATCCTTGGCCAGCTGGTAGGCGCCTGAGCGCTCAAATAGACGCTAAAGACGTTTCATTGAAAAGCTGTGTCTGCTCAATGCAAATTTTACACTCAGCCCGGCCTCCGTCTCACTGTCGTATGTCCACGAGTATTCTCTTTCTGTGCCTTATGTCTGCAGCTCTTTCATGTTTGGCCAATTGCGCCAGAGAAACAGGTCCACAGACAAACCCTTCAAGGAGAACGTGAACACTAGCTCCAATGTCGCCGCCCGTACCTCCTCCAACTCGTCAAGGAATTTCTTCATTTTAATGACCACTTTTATGGCCGCTGCTTGTACATACATCTGGGCGCCCTATCTCTTCGCTTCTTACCGTGATTCTTATGCTCTCTGCTCTCCGGATGCCAATAACGTCTACACTGTCGATACAAACAATCTCAGAACACAGTGTATCGTCGTTCATCGCGCCCATATCGTGGATACCGGCTCCCTCGGTAACACCCTCTTTTGCTTATTCCTCGTCCTAGGCGCTAACATCTCCTTCAGATGAGATCAAACGTCGCTGGCAAAGGTCTTCCTTGCTGGGCGCTCCTTTACCTATCCGTTACATTCCCTCTGGTGCAATCATCGTTCCTGGTATCAGCGGTAAGTACCCCACTGACCCCTTCACTTATTTAATCGTCCTGTCAGACTCTCATGGACACATTCTCGAATACGGCGCCAGCCAAATGCTACCTCTCGGGGGAACCAGATCGATTAAAGGTTTTTCTATAATTCGGTAACTAGTTCAAGCTCACCCTTACCCAGACACCGTCGCTCGCGTCCGGGACTTCATTCTGGCTAACCCAGACATCCAGAAAGACAAAGCAAAGTTCGTTTTAGGAGGAGGGTGGGACCATACCATCTGGTCAACGACAGGGTGGCCGTCTTCTGTGTGTGCTCCTCCGACAAAGGAAAATGCACTAATCCGTCTTAAACAAAGACTGACCTAGATGCTGATCCCGTTATTAGTGGACGGCCTGTTGTGTTGCAGAGCAAGGATTGCCATGCCCTCTGGGTTTCCTCCAAGGCGATAGAAGCCAGTCTCCCCTTCCCTGACGCAATAGATGGTGGTATAATCTTCCGAAATGAGACGGGATATCCCACGGGTATGTATTCCTCGCATTGCAGAACCCATAGTATCCTGATTAACAAAGGCATGCTCTTGGATAACGCACAGGAGTTGATCAAGCAACCCGAACTGACGGAAGCAGACCTTTTGAAACGTTTTCATCTCACTGTCTCCCATGCTTTATCATATGGTATAACTTCCATTCATGATGCAGGCCTCGATCCTGCGTCTTTGGCTTTCTTCAAGCGGTAGGTTTCATCACCATCGATATAATTTAATTCATTCCTTCTTTAGTCAGGCCAAGAAGGGTCGTTTACCGGTGAGCGCCTACTGATTGTTTATTGTGTATTTATCATACCTTAGATTCGCATTTATGGCATGACCTACTTTGATGAACATGGTGAATACTGGGGCAACCTTACAGAACCTTTATTGGGCTCCGATGCACGGTTGACTGCGCGCAGTGTCAAAATCTTTGCCGATGGTAGGCGTTCTGATATCCTGGTCTGCAAAGTTCTTGATCATTTTAGGCGCCCTGAGAACGGGAGGAGCAGCCGTAAGCTCCTCGGGTTGGCTGCCTTGGCTTGATCTGACTTCTAATAGCTGTATGAACCTTACGCTGACAACCCCAGCACCGCGGGCTTCCTACGCATTCCTGAGGAAATTCTTTTCAACGTCATCCCGCTCTTTCTCAGAGATGGGTGGCAAGTGGTTCGCTATTTCTATCTGTCAGATACCACCGTTCTCACCTTTGGGTAGAATGTGCATGCCATTGGTGACCGTGCCAATGGAGTCGTAATAGATGCTTTCCAGGATTCTCTGCAGGGTGTTAATGTCACAGCGTTGCGACCCCGTCTTGAACATGCTCAAATCATCACAAAAGACGACATGCTTCGCCTTGGGCAGCTTGGAGGTATCTGCTTTCCTGAGTTGTGAATAGTCTTCTCATCGAATCCCATTCAGTTATAGCAAGCGTTCAGCCAACTCATGTGTGAGTATCAGTTGTGACATGCTTCTTTTAAGTACTTAAGCATGGCTTCAGTATCAGTGACATGTGGTATGCACAGGATCGCCTGGTGCGTGCAATGAAACTCCGCAAAGATAGTTTGCTCACTGATATCTGTTTTAAGGGGCCTGAGCGTGTGAAGAGTCTTTACGCTTTCCGCCAGCTTCTTGATAGTGGCGCAAGGATGACTCTAGGTTCTGATTTTCCAGTTGAAACCATGAACCCCCTTCACGGATTTTATGCTGCTGTGACACGACTTTCCCCGAACGGCGAATCTCCGCATGGCCCTGAAGGATGGTATGCTCTCTTCATCCCTACCGAGTTATTGTATCGACTTTGGACAGGTTCCCTGAACAGCGTCTCACACGTATTGAAGCTCTTCGAGGTCAATCTTTATTATTTACTCAAGTAATCAAGTACTTACATCAACTGGTAGGCATGACGATTGACCCAGCTTATGCTTCTTTCACGGAGTCTTCCTTGGGATCTCTAGAGTTGGGCAAACGCGCAGACTTCGCCGTCTTGGATCAAGACATTATGGCAATTCCTGCTAAAGAAATACTTTCAACAAAAGTTCTCGCCACCGCAATGGATGGCGAGATTGTTTACGGGAAGATCTAGTCAATTCGACTCCTTTCTAATGGGTGGTCTTGGGGGCTTCGGTTACTGATGTAACTCGGATCCCGCTCGATCCTCCATCGTTAACCATCTCTTTTAATGTTTCACTGTTTTTTTACGGTTACGAGTCATTTCATTGTTCCAAAAAACTTTCTCTCTTAAACATACTGGTGGTCATAGATTTGATTTTCTGATGGCCCGCTTTTACTCTCATGAAATACCACCCTGTTGTTTTGTATCGTCTTTATTTGGTATGGCGGTCTCGGGGGGCTGGTCTACTTTTCACAGTGGTTACTACTACTAGTAAACGTTTCAGTGACGTTTCAGTCCCGCTTGATCTTCATTGTATACCCAATTCATTCTGTGCTTTCATAAATACTTCTGTTTGCCACGTTCCGTGCGGTTACTCAAGGCCAAGCGTATACAACTGAGCTATTACTAAGAACGAATCAAACTTGAAAGGCAGAACTCTTTTCGAATAAGAACGAAACCGTGCCCCCTGGCACGTCACGGACTGTCCATTCAATAGTTTCATCAACATCAACTGTGTCCGGGTGGCTGGGTGCATTGCTCGCGTGGCGTGTTTCAGTTGCTGCTTCCGGCATCTCATAGAAAATTCGACGAAGCATGCTGTCCTGAATATCGTCTCGGAAGGCCGTGCGAAGACAATTGATATGCCTCCATTGACCCAAAACAGCCAACTGCTCCTTACTTTTCCTTAGATACTGCAAGTGTCAAGGAGTTTCAACGCAGAGCTCACGATATCCTTACCTCTTTCTCATTTTTGCTTGGTCTCGCAGGATTTATAGATGAGGCAACAACAAAACCATCCTGAATTTCGTCGCCATCACTGTCCGAACCCGCTACGCTAGAGGTTTGCGTTGATACCGGCCTTGAACCACTAGCATCGCATGAGCATTCGAGCAGCTCGTGTGTGTTGCAAACAGTATCTGGATCGACACGGAAAATAGCCTGCAGCTGCGACAGATGTTCAATTTGTGTATCTTGAGGAATAAAGAACATTTACGTCTTTGCGACTGAATGAATCACTCTTGGAACTTGAATGGGACTGTAGAAAATTTACGATGAATAAATTGAAGGCAATATACTCACAGTCGAGCCCATCAATGCTAGCCATGTGAAGTCAGTAAGTGATAAGCACTTAGCCGGGAAGCCTCACAGTCACTTAGCCCCATCTTCGTCACTTGCCTTTGGAATATTTTTTCTGATATAGGTGTTGGAGGCATTTGGCGAGAGGCGTTAACTTACCATCGATAGTTCCAGCAGTCAGGAAACGATAGATATATACGGGTCGCTTTTGTCCGTCCCTATTAGATACGTTTAAAGCTAGGAAGGATGCCAAAGAGTGAGAATACCGGTGACATCTTGCCATCGACTGGAGATCATGACTGGAAAAGGTGATTCACAGTATCTCGTGAGAGATGGGCTACTCGCCTGGGGTTCCAATCAGAGTCAACAAGGCATAGTCGAGAAGCCCCTAGACTGATTACAAATTACCCTGGCAAGGCAAGAGACCTACCGATGAGGTTGATTCCAGTACCCCCTTGAGGAACTAAGTTAACTATTAACCAAGACAGCTAGCTTATCTTACCTGCCTTAGAACTGAGTAAGAAGAGGACTAGAGTACTATGTAAGAGACCTTTGTCCAGAAGATTAATACGCACAAGCACTCCTCTGTGACGACTTATTGAACAAGTTCACATATTCTTGTCTCTTGGCAGCAGGAGTAGACCTACAGAACGAGTGAATCTCGTCAAGTATTACTGTCAGTTACACTCACCCATCCAACCGATAATATGAATATCCCATCTTACTACAGTAGGCTTCTAGTATATTCAAAGTCGAAGTATAATGGGACACAAGTACACATTTCTCTTCCGTATGCTTAAAGTGCGAATGAGGTTCGACGATTACTTATTAACAAAAGTTCTTACCTCCTGGATGACCTTAAGCAACTTTGATAAAGCGATAAGTTTCCCTGGACAAGTTTTCAACAAGTTTAAGTGGGCGGCTAAGCTAAAGTTACCGCTTAGTGATACATCTTCGATCTTTGCGCTCTTTGGAAGAAGCTTTGCTGCTTCATTTACCGCATTCCGCTTCGTAGCCTCGCCATAAGAGTTTTGCTTGTCAAGAGTTGCTCGAAATAGGATCGGACTGTTGCTGACTTTGGTCAATAACGTCATCATTGCAAGTGAATCTGCATGAGGTCTGTGCTCTAGGTCGCTAAGCTCTTCGGGGTGAAGAAGCTTGCTAAATATGGACATTTGGATCGAAGTTGGAGTGACAAAGACGACATATTCATCTACAAATGGATTCATGAGAGGGGAGCTGAGCATGGAGATACATACGCTTGGGAGGCAGATAGTTGCCTAAAATATTAGCCTCGCGTCGAAGAACAAAACTTCTGGAGAGCTCCGTCAGCTAATAGCTAGATCAGCATGGATCATCTGCGAGATGACAAGCAATGACGACCTGCGTAGAGCGCGTCTCGCCTAGCTCCCTTTCCTTGTTGGAGCAGCCCGGTGTACGACTCTTTAGGATAGGTATCTCATAGATCCTCTTGAAGGTTGAGTACTCGTCTGAAAAGTTCGTGATGCAGTGTATCGAGCATTTGACGGTTGTATGCTCACCAAGCAATCCGGGATTACAGAACTGGGCCTACAGCACATTTTATTAGTAGGCGCAAACAATGTTCGGAGCAAAGAGTCACTCACCATTGCGTGAAATTCACCAAGATCGTTTTGGATGGGTGTACCAGATAGAATTATCCGTCTCACAGTTCGAAAAGCACTAAACACTGCAGTAATTTTGCTATTGGCGGATTTAAGCCTATGTCCTAGGAACGAGATTAGTTAGTTTGCTCCTCTTGTTCTCAGCCCCGACCTTCATCGCAGACGATCAAGCCTATTGGAGGACTGCAGTAGTTTGACCACGATTCAAGTACCGATGCAGTAGAACATACACGCATGCCGCCAGGTCTTCACTACAGAAGACTGAGTAAAGAGAAAAAACAAGCTAGAGAGAGAGAACCAACATAACAATACGCAATCTTTCATAACCCAGAATAAGGACTTGCTGTCTCTTTCTGTTGAAAAAGTATGACTAGCATCTAATCGCCGAGTTTTACGTACGCATTGATGAACGTCTTTACGGAGTTCTTGTCCTGATAAACAGTTACGCCAACGCGATCTCTTCCAAGCCACTTGTGAAACTCTGCCTTCCAATTCTACTGACGTGTTCAAGACAAAAAAGGCAGAAAAAGGCTCACCTCAACCAGAGAGACTGGACAAACAATGAGAACACGTTCAACTGCTGGATGAGAGTTCGCATAAGGATTTTGCTCTAGAAAGTGATAAGGAGATATTGTGAAAGGCCTTGAAACTGACTCAGAAGTGTCCACACTAGAGCTATCGTCTTAAGCGAAATCAGCAACCGAAGTTGGTATATCAAGCAGATACCTGAAGCGTTTTGCCAAGCCCCCTACGTTTCGTTAGCAGATATATTTAGTCACTAAGTGGAAGTCACATTTCGTCTGCCAATATACAACCTTGGCCTTCGTGCTTTCTCAATCCCATCACGCACTCATACATAAATTTAACACCTAGGATTGTTAGTAACTGGACAGTCGACTTCACCGAACGAACCTTCTATTTGATGTGGACGTAATCGGCTAGCAATGATAGGATCTAATACTACCTCTACGACCGGAAGATCTCTGCAAACATTAGCAGTGATCAAGCGAAAAAGGCGGTGAACCCACTTTTTGTTAAACCGCTTCATATGGTCCTTGGTTGGCGCCTTCATAATCACCGCTCCTGCTGCGTGGGGGTCATGTCTCAGACAGCGTTAGCGACAAGTGCGTCTTGGATGTGTTGCACCTACAACGGACCAACAGTTTTCTTACTGATGATTTTGGGAACGATGTGTGAAGTGGGAGGGACAAACTTGTTTGCAGAAGGCGCTTCCGGAGGGTCCTCTGGCGCCGATGGCACTTCCGAATTGCTGTTAGGCAGTTGAGAAACCGCTACCTCGCTAGCAAGTCTGAATTCTTTGCTTCCGAGGGTGAAACGATAGTCACTATGAACTTGATCGCCTCTCCAGACAGCGGACCCCATTCTACAGCATCGGGTCAATCCAAGCAATGCTCGAAGCAACTTACGATTTTCCATCATCGGAAACAATGATTAACTTGCTGCCTACGTGGGACACGAAAGCATCCCCAGTCCAGATTTCGCTTTTCTTGGAATTATTCGATTTTCTCCTGAATGCGGATAAACGTGTGGACGACACAGCTTAAATCACATACCAGGTAGCTGACCAGTGAGACTCCCTGGCACACAAAGAGCCGTCATTTACAGCAATCTCATCGCAAGTTTGCTGCAGAGGGATACTGTTGAGATGATGACCATCCTTCCGAGGAGTCTTTATCGTCAGAGGCACAAATTGTTTAGACAAGCCTGTATATGTGGGAGGGTTCTGGACACTCGGGAGACATTTTCCGAAGCATGCACCAGAAAGATATTCGTGTCGAGGTATCTGACGCTCCAATTCGAGCTCTCGTCCACTCAGAGTAAAGGCTTTTCCATCCGACAAGGGTAGCTGAATAGAGCCCCCGCCAATGCTGAAAAGCAATTAAGCAGATTAAACTTGGAGCCATCTTTCTGACCTCTTTCCATCAGCATCATACATGGTTGCTCGAGTGCCAACCACCACCAGGACGGCATCGCCCTCCCATGTCTTATGTTTTCTTTGCTGAGGATATCGCCTATGATTTATGAGTAGTGAGATACCTAGAAAGTCCCCAGACTTCACCATTGTGCGCTCCAGTATTGTTCAAGTTGATTACCAGCTTGAACGGCATGTAGAGCTTGTCTCTTTCGACTGCTATCATCAGCATCTTCGAGTTTACGCTTCCCTAAGAGTGGCGTCTGGAAAGCTGGCATGAAGATCTTGGTGGTAGGTCAAACGCATGCGATGTCACGTGGTACGTGTCTCCGCCACATTCGAGCACATTCGCATTGACCAGTCTTTTATTGTTCATTGCTCGGTTGACCCTTTACTCGCTTTTGATACACCTTTCCACGCAAAAAACGCGTCCTTTGCTTTCGTCATGGG
Source organism: Megacollybia marginata (assembly GCA_003313965.1). Taxonomy (NCBI): domain Eukaryota; kingdom Fungi; phylum Basidiomycota; class Agaricomycetes; order Agaricales; family Porotheleaceae; genus Megacollybia; species Megacollybia marginata. The sequence continues at coordinate 27,886 of QLOY01005043.1, forward strand.
CGTTGCGGAACTCTGGCAGATAATCAATGAGGTTGGTCAAAAAAGATCTCTGACCCACATTGCTGTAGTGGATGGCTTTGAGCAAAATTCAAACTCAAGGTAATCAACCATAGCAACGATGACAACGCCACCTGAACACGGAACAGACGTGCATTTCGCGTAGGAATTGACGCCAGCATCTGGTTTCACCACGCTACATTGATGGGAAAGGGAGGAGAAAATCCGGCCTTGCGCATACTTTTTTTCCGATTATGTTCATTGTCAGAATACCCCATCTTACCGCTTTTCATCTTTGATGGCAACAAGAGGCCTGAAGTCAAGGTGTGTTACCTTGAGGCATCACCCATTGACTTATCATTCGATTCAGAGAGGCAGGTATATCTATTTCCTACTTTTGGGAGCGATTATTCTTAACGGCCACCAGCAAAAAGGGCAAAGCTGGTTCTCATGGAATGACCGCAGATTTCAAAGTTCTATTAGACGCATTCAACATGGAATGGCGCATGGTATTTCTCCGAAAACAATTCCCTCTTGTCGCTCAATTTCCTCCAGGCTCCGGCGGAAGCTGAGGCCGAACTTGCCGAGCTGAACAAAAGAGCCATCATCGACGCTGTGCTTACAGATGATGTAGATGCGTTGATTTTTGGTGCTCAGACGGTCATCAAGAAGTGCAACAATCCCATCACCGTTAACACTGGCTGACTTGTTGCTTAGTTTTAGTCCAAATCTTTCCGGTAATAGAGCCAATACTGGAGGTGAACTGAAGAAGGATCAAGTTTGGGTCTACAGCGCCCGTGACCTCGTAAAAGCTCCTATTTATTTGACGCGCGGAGGTTAGCATTTGCATCAAGTTCTATTCGCTCTTTTCTTACAGAATATGCAGGTCTCATTCTTATAGCGTTGTTGAAAGGTGGCGATTATTGCAACGTAAGTTTAATTGCCATACCGTTGATTCATCAACAAATACGTTGACTAGGGTGTCGACAAAATTGGCATTCGCGGGGCAGCAGGTCTCGCGCGGTGTGGATTCGGAGACCAACTTTTGGCTGCATATCAGAGACGGAACGACCAGAATATCGCCCCTTTTCTGGCTGGGTGGCGTGACCAAGTCACACAAGAGTTAAACACAAACTCTTGCGGGTTCCTTTCTCACCGATACGCTTCTGTTGTTATTCCGTCCGACTTTCCCGACTTGAAAGTTCTCGCAAGGTATGCCGACCCTTTAACTTCGTTTTCAAGCGGGGGTCATGGCGGAGGCCAGCTGCGGGATCGTGGCACATTATCCATCCCAAAAATTGCTGGAGTATGCGAGAAATACTTTGGAGAATGGGGTTATCGCTCTGGAGTAATCAAGAGATTTCGTAATGTCCTTTGGGAAGCTGCTATTATCCAACTCCTACGACAAGCTGCGATAGAGGGGGACCGACATAGAAGGGAGACGGAAACAAACCACATCGGACCACTTCTGCCTGCAGCTCCTATCGGCACGCCGACTTCACTTGTTAGAAAATACTTGGGAGACACCGATACCCGTACGCGCAATATTTCCGATGTTTTTGTCAACCCTGGCTGTCAGACAGGAAGAAGAGCTGACCTGGACAGGACAGACACGCACCCCCTCATTGTAAAAATCACAAGAAAAAGAACAGCAGAGTCAACAGACTACCTCCTGGAGTATAGAGTACAGATTTGTCCAATCCAGTTGGTGGACCTTGCCAACTCCGGGATCAAAGGTTTTCGCCCAGAGTCGAGTACTTCTCGCGAACTGAAGATACCCCCACCTCCTCCTCATTCTCCTCTCTTGTTGTGGATTCCTTCTAACATGATATCCCAAGTTCATCCTCAACTGGTAGAAGATTTTGAGGCATGCGAAGTTGCTAAGAAAGATAGGGCATCTAAAAGGAAGGGTAAAGTAAAGGCCCTACCTGACAACGATACATCGTTAAATCTTTCTGCCGTTACGTCCTCCGAGTCTGGACATAGAGATGCTGTCGCTCCTTCTATTCACAATCTTGGTGTTCATAATCCATTCCCACTCACGAAGGGTAGTTTCTCGTACAGTTTTCCAAATCCAGATATGGATGCTGACGAGGCAGATCTCCCATCCGGTCTTCCTGTTGCATTGGCGAGCTTCTCTAGCCGCCAAAATCCACAGGTAGCTAAGAAGAAAAGGACGATGTCCGATGCGTCCTTATCCTCTGGCGATGACCATCCAGCCATGGCAGCAAAGAAATTCAAACGTAAAAGATCGACAGAAATACCACTGCTACACCAGGAATTTGAAGTGATTGATGTTTCAGAATCGGACGATGATCTGGAATCATCCAATTCTGCGCCACCTTTTGTCAATTCCTCTCACCCCAGCAGACAGTTTCCTTCTCCTGACGAGTTCATTGATTTAACCTAGCCATTCCAATAATGGATCAAATTGTCGATTTGTTTCTCGTAGAAGTAGTATAATCACCCCGGGCATGAGAACTTTTGAACAGCATTTAGACTTGGTTAAAATCCTGCTTTAAATGCTTCTTTTAGGGCAGGCTTTAGAATCTGTCTTGAAATTGTCTTATATATATTGTATTTTACACAATATTCAGAGCACACTCAAAATTTCATTCCAATTCTTGCATTTACAGTTCATCTCAAATGTAATAATCCAACTAGAATTTTAGACATAAATAAAGTGTTATTCGAAATGTTGGCCTTTAATCTGAGTTTTGGTCAAGGTCTAAATGCTGGTCCAAATGCTGAATTTGGATCACACTCCAATGGGCTGATTTGGTCTAAATGATCTTGGTCTGAATGTTGGATTTGGTCCAACATTCAGGTCTTGCTCAAAATCAGATCAAAAGTCAGCATTTTAAATAACTTTTGATTCATGTCTAAAATTCTAGTTAAAAATTACACTTGAGATGAACTGTAAATGCAAAGATTGGAAAAAAAATTCTGCATGCTCTAAACATTGTGTAAAATACAACATTTAAGAAAACTTTAGGTTGGATTCTAAAGCCTACCCTAAAGGAAGCATTTCAAGCAGGATTTTGACCAGGTCAAAATGCTGTTCCAAAGTTTCCATGCCTGATGTGAATGTCACTATTAGAAAATAATCCGCTTAGTTCATATCGCCTAATTCCTCTATGCTCCATTTGGCTTTCGGAGCAACTTCGAGTCCATCATGATCCCCTGCTAGAAATCTGTGCATGGAAGCCCAGCCAATCATAGCAGCGTTATCTGCCAACAATCACTACTATATCAACTACGAAACTGAAAACCCACCTGTACACAGCGAAGGGGGAGGGAATATCAGCGACATTTGCTTCTCTTGTATTGAGCTCATGCATGCAGCCAACCTACTCAACGATAAGTTAGGAATATGGCAAAGCAAGCGACACTTGCTTATTACGCAGCTGTGAGTTACTAGCAACACCACCGCTTACAACAAGATGTCTTATCTTGATGTTCTCTTGTTTACACCACTGAAATGCTAGCACCAACTTTTCTTCAAGTTGATCAATAGCTGCGGATTGGAATGCGTTTGCTATTGCTTTCTTGTTGGGCACACTCATATTTTCTATCCCTCCAGACTTGAACAAATATCTTTCGAGATGCGAGTGCAGTGAAGCATATGAAAAGGCCAATTTACCAGGCATTGGCAGAGGAAAAGGGTCAAAGTTTTGCGGCAAAAGTTCATCTTCCGACTCTGCGCAAAACTGCTCCAGCGCAGCACCTGGTCCAATGTCTGACCAAGAAAGCTGCAGCATTCGCGATATTTTGTCAAATGTCCGGCCTATCGCTTCATCACAGGTGGATGCTAGGATACGGAATGAGACCAACGATTGGGCCAACAAGATGAGAGTATGACCGCCGGAAACAAGGAGAGTCAAGAAAGGGAAAGTGGGAACATTGGGCCAGGATGTCAAAAGAGATGTTAGTGCATGCGCTTGCTGCATAGTAATCTTTTAGCAGAGGTCAACTTGAAGTGGCCGCTTTGACGGACCATGTGGTGCACAGCGACAAGAGGCTTATTCAAAGCTGCGGCCAGTGCCTTTGCTGAATTACAGCCTACGCCGAGACAGCCAGTGATACCTGGAATGCCATTCGAACAGTGCTTGGGTTCACAAAGTCTGCATACCAGGACCCCTCGTGAAGGCAATTCCGTCTATGTGTGACATGTCCATATGGGCTTCTAAAAGAGCCCTTTGAATGGCAAGAGGCTAAAAAGTTAGGAAATACTAAGGGTAATTGACATCGTATTACCATTTGCTTTTGATGTTGTAAAACAGCTACGGCTGGATGTATTCCGCCAAACTTTTCATGCCTGTCGCAGTACAGTCGACTCAGCCCAGTCCAGTCGGTTAATTAACGCAACTCACTCTCCATGCTGTTTCATCACTACATTGGAGAGAATTTCACGGGACGAAGTGATTATGGCAGCACAAGTGTCGTCCGCGGATGTCTCAAGGGCAAGAACCGTAAATCTGCGATGAAATTGAAGAGCAGCATACCGTCTCAGCATGAGTTGAGACTGGTAACGTAACATATTTATTCATTCTTTTGTAAATCACTCGCATTCAAACAAGAATTGATAGCGTCCACCCTGCAGATTGTCAACTGTGACCCTCCCATTACGACTCGTATTTTGGACACTTTGTTTTGCAGCGTCAGTCACATGCACAGAGCTAGCGCATTCGGGAACCATGAGGGTTATTGAACCTTCTGTTCCAGCGGGTACAGAGAAGTTGAGCGTGATTCGAGTCTTGTCAAGCTCCCAAGATGATGTGAACTGTCCCAACGAGGTCTCGAAACCACTCTGTACAGATCTCAAATCGCCAAACTGAGGTGCAATCAACCATTTCGATCCACCCGCTTCAAGCAATTGTATACCCGCAACATAGAAGGTAAGGAGGCTCGTAGGACCTGTAGCCCATCCATGGGCATGCGAAATCCTGGGATCGTTGGTGTAAGGTGCATAATGCAACTCCCCAGTTGTACTATACCCCTCTATGAATGTGCTATTGGTCATGCGGGGATCATCAAGCATGAAATCTGCCCACATGAATCTGATAAGGTCGAGCGCACGAGTCGGCTCGAGCGCAAGAAAATGCGTTTCCAACTCAAAACTCGATATGAAGGGTGAGATGGCGTCTGCGGCTTCGGGTGCTGGAGCGCCAAATTTAGTCCAACGCTTCTGCAGGTTTGAAGAAATTGAAGTGATTTTGGAGGTGGAGTCGGTGAGATTGGCCCTCGCTGCCCAAGCATTGCCATCCTGAGGCGAGAGGGTCGTTGTCTCATTGTCAATGTAAAGCCCACCGATATCAGACCAAAGAAGCCTATTGGCAGCTAGTTTGACACCAGCTACGATGTTTTGCCATACCTCGGTAACTAACGAATCGTTGACTGCTTGAGCTAGCACAACGCCACGATTGAGGGTGTGGTATAAGATAGAGTTGGCCTAGTACACTTTCAGACCCATCCGTAAATCTGAGTTTTTACCTCACCTCGATATTGTGGCCGCCCATCCCATATCGAAGCCAGTCATTCGGAGAGGTAACATTCATGAGTCCCGAACTGTCAACAAAACTCAAAGAATAATTCATAGCACGTTTCCATTGATCCCAATAGCGGTTCAAGAATGTGATATCTCCAGAGTAGTGATAATAATCACTAATGCCCAACAGCGCGTACATGTGATAAGTTGCAGAGACTATTCCGAGTTCATTGAATGGCGTTCCGGCGTAGGGTAGTTGACCGTCCGATGCTTGGAGTACCATGATAGACTCCAGCGAGTTACTGACAGAAATAAGATCGTTGGTAGACACGGCTATGCTAGGAACCGCAACGGCCATATCTCCAGCCCAGACGAGCCTGTCACGCTTAGCACCGTCTGTGAGGCAACTTGTACCATTCGTGATGGTATAATTATTGTACCACTGTAGCGGGGTCGTTATATTCTCGCCCGTAGTGATGGTTCCAATATGGACGAGAGCGTCACCGTGCGTCGGGTCAATTGTAACTAGCTGATTGGTGTAAGCTCCTGTATATGATGTTTGAACATTGCTCAAGAAGAGGCGTGGCACTAATTACCTGCATACCAGACACGATTTAGTTTTTCGTCATTTGAATGGAAGTATCCAGAGTACTTTTTCAGGTTCTGGTCGCCTACATGTGGCATGGCAGCAAAGTAGATGCTGAGCCCAGTTATTTCTGTGGTCCCCGTTCCATTGCGAATGACGGACATGTATCTAATTTTCGATATCAACATGCATGCGAAAGATTGCCTGAATATACCTAAATGCACCTCTCCCGTGATCAGCATCTGCAGCAACTCTTCCATTAATATCGGCGTCTTGGGCGCAAAACCAGAGAGGCGCATCGATGCCACTATCAGCAGTAGCGTCGCATCCCAATCCGCTAATCCAGAGAGAACTCTCAGTGAAAGTGACTCCGACACATCCCGAGGTTCGGGGGGCAAATTGGATGGTAAGTGGGCCGCCAACATTGACACCAAAGTCGTAAGTTACTGCAGAGTTACCTACGAATATCGCAGTCCCATTGGCAGTGCCAGCAAGAGATTGGGCACCGATGACTGTTCCATTGACTGAGTGTATGGAAACAGGATGAACATTACGCGATGAGGGTGCTAAAATGTACTGTTCATATGGAACAGCAGCTGTTTTAGAGGCGGAGACGAGGCAGATGAGATTAAGAAGTAACATTGCTTTGGAATGCCCATGAGTCAACCATGAGTGCAGATGTCTTTCGTGTCACGATGGAGAGGTCATGAGAGCGAGCAAGTCCCGTGACTGCCGAAAAACTTGACCGCGTATGCTTCGTTTGATCGGCAAAGATGTCGCTCTGCAAAGGTAGCTTTATTGGACTGAATATTCGTTTCATTCATAAAGTATAGACTAATACTCAGACCTCGTTTTATTCGACTTTCCAGCTCTTCCCAGCCTCCTGTATCCTCAACTTCCGCTCACAATGAGCCACCACCGCTCACAGCGCAGCGGAAATCAAAGCTGGAGCTCAGACCTGGGCCTATAAAGCACATTCAGAAGACGTCGAGTGTGACCTCGACGGTCATTCCATCTCCAAAACCGCAACAGCGTGTATCAAGCCCACCGCCTCAATCTGCACCGAAAGGTGTAAAAGAAACAATTCAGAGTGACATACAGCATGCGGAGGACATGGGAATTCTCAAGCCCACCCCTCCCGATGCTAACGGTATACAGAGGATATTACACAAAACATTAGAAATGACCGTGAGTTGTGCTGTTACGCCACCAGTTCCTCAGTTACGGCCCTCAGAAATTCTACTTTCGCGGTGCGAAAGCCATATATACAAGGCGCGGGACAATAGCAGAAATCAAAGCACGCATTAAAGCAGGCGGGTTGCCAATGCAGAGATGGGAGAACAGACTCATTCAGACCCAGCGACAGGATGTAAACAAGTAAGATCGACCCCTTCTTTCACGATTCTCTTCATTGGGTTTCAGAATCATTCCATTTATATTTATCGCCATCCTCCTCGAAGAGCTCATTCCTGTCTTGGCCCTATATGCACCTTTCATGTTGCCGTCCACCTGCCTGCTCCCTGCTCAACATCATCGAATAGAAGCTAAAAAAACCATCAAATCAGTCTCAGCAGCATCTCTTAATCACATGGTATTCTCTCGATTGAAAAGTAACATAACCTCAGATGGGCTGTTATCAATCAAGTTTCTTCATGGAGATGCATCGACAGCAGTATGCAGGCAAGCACTTTCCTGTTATTGAGATTTGAAGGTAAATTGTTTTAGTCTTCTGAGGTTGCCAACTTTTGGATTCGACTACCTCCGAATCTTCCGCATTAAGCGTCATTTGGCCTTTATCGCAAAGGATGATGAACTCTTAACCTCAGGCAATCATCTAGCAACTTTGACCGAAATAGAACTAGATCAAGCACTACAAGAACGAGGCTTGTGAGTCTTTTTCAATCTGCCATCATTCTCCGTCTGAGTCTTCAGTATCATCGAAGGATTAAGTCCCAAAGACAAAGCTTCCAAACTCAAGTGGTGGTTGGAGTCTGTCATTTCCACAGCTCCAGAGCACATAATATCTCAACGACTCTCGTTAATAGTACAAAGAAGATAAACAGGTCTCATGTATAATACCATATTATCTCTACTCCTTGGGCGATACGTTTCGTACCAGTGTTAGAATTTGCCAATTCTGGCGATCCCAAGGGGTGACCATGACTGCTTTCTGTGCGTATCGAAGAGGTTTACCATTGCTCGTAGCTTCTGCGACAGCGAGCAAGCCTAAAATCTCCCTACCCTCTACGAGGCTCGAGGTTGAAGAACCAGACAGGATGGGTAAGACAGATCGTGTGTTTCCGCTTTGCAGCACAAGCGTGGCCAAATCTTTTCGACCTTGTAGTCTATCTGGTTCCGCAAAAACCGTTTTTTGCGCATTCAACAGCGCTTGCGAAAGATGACCCTGTCCAAGGTGATGTTGGACAAGCAGGCGATTGACATCTCGCTGAGGGTCTAATTCGTGTCTTCGTTCGAATGGTAAATCTAGGATTTCTGACAGTGCAGCATCGACTAATCCATCATCACCTGTGAGAATCCCCATAGCAGCTAACGCCTTTATTGCAGTAAGATTATCGGGATCAGAAGCAATACTGCGTGTTATTATCAGCAAAACGGTTTGGCCATGCAATCAACTTACCACTGTAAGAGCTGCGCTTTCGCTGACTCCTTGAACTCTTCCGTCCCGATATTCCACAATGTCTGTGCAGAAAGCACTGTAACCTGACCACGAAGTTTCAAATTATCCCCAGCGCTTGCTATTGCGGCCTCGAAGAAAGCAAGCGCCGTTTCCAGGTCACTCGATTTAGAATTGGCCAACCCTAATCCTAACTGTGCTTGCGTACGCAAGACAACCGTACGGGGTTCTGTGTCATTAGGAAGAAGACCGAGAGCACTTTCAAAGGAATGGATAGAGTGGCTGTAGTCTTGTATTGCAAGTCTTAAGCGTCCCATGTTGGCGTGGGCGATACAAAATTGCATCTCTATCTCCTGGCTTTCCGTTTCTTCATACCCGGTTTCTAGAATGGATATGGCCTTTGAGATTTGCTCAACGGCAAGCTCTAGCAGACCCAAGGCCTCGCAAACAAGCCCATGGAGGTGGAGTCCATTTGAATCATTTGGACACTGTTGACAGTATCGGCCAAGTATGGAGAATACAGGAAGTAGATATTCGGTGAAAGGTGAAGGCTGTTCTGCTAAAGAGCCGAAGAGATGGGAAGAAAAATGAATGTCAGCCTCGGGCTAGTAGGTTGAGTAATAACTCAAATTGTCTGAACAGAAGTACACACCAGCACGGCAAGCGTAACTGCGTGAGCAAAGAGGAGCGTCGCGTCCCTCTTTTGCTCAGTGGCTTCAGCAGCTAGGCCCTGACCCACCCACGCTAGTGCGTAATCAGGGTCTAGGGTTTGAGCACGGTAAAGTGCCTCGTTAGCTAATTCCAAGTCTCCATGATTTAGATACAACAGACCCAGGTTAGTCCATGTTTCGGCATTCTGCAGGAAATCAATGAAAGAAAGAAAAGGAGACGAACTGACCTTCGGATCAATTTCAAGAGCTCTGATATACGCATGCTGTGCGAGTCTTGCATCAGACACGAAGTAAGCGTCGCCCATGACCATCCAATAGGTGTCGTTGTCAGGGGAGTTCCGAAGGGCTTGCGCGAAACACTCAACAATCTTTGCCTCTGCAAATTGAAGCTGAGGGTTTGATGGTTTTCTGATAGTCCACATGCGTATAGCAGCACCTAAATCAAACCATGCACTTCCCATGACTGTGCTTTCAGTTGAACCGAGGACAAGGCGATGATCGTAAGTGGCAAGAGCAATGTCCAGAGCCTTCGAGCCATCAAGAGGCTGCTGAAAGTTAATCTCTATAGAATCAACAATGCCGTTTAAATGTGTAGTTGATTCGCGTGACAACGCGTTGGATGCGAGACTCAGTGCCGTTCGCACAGGAGGTTCGTCGATAAATACCATCCTGGACGAAAGCAGAAAGATGGCATCCCCCACCAACTTCCATAATACACCACGAAAACCAGGGTTATCCACCATAGCATTGATAGCTATTTCGACCGCAGATGACAGCGATAGCTCAGCCCTCGCAATGAAACCGTCATTCAATTGGTTTCGACCGAGGTCTAGATAGGTCTGAGCAAACGAAGCCACTACACCCACTTCAGTCGATCGATCCTTTAAGATAGATTTAAAAGCGTCCAAAGCAAACTGGTATTGACCCGTTTGCCTGTAGACATCCCCAATGAAGTAGGCTGCTATCCAATCGTCTGGTTGGAGTTCCCGGGCACGCTCAAGCGCTTTCAATGCAGCGACATGCCTTCCAGCATGATTATATGCTTCTCCCAGTCTTAACCAAGTGAGTGAATCGTCAGGTTCCGCTCGCAATGCAATCTGAAAGTTATGGATTGCTGAAGGAACGTTACGCTTAATCTGCAGCAAAATGAGTAGGTAGCAATGATAGGTGAAGTCGAGGCACTTACAAGTTCAGCCACACCGACAGCCTTCCATGCCCACGCATTGGTAGGCTTGTATCGTGCAGCAATGTTTTCAGTGTAGGAGCTCTTAAGCCCGGCATCCAGCCCCCCTTCACCTTCAATGCACCTCCTGGCCACTACTTCGACAAGATCCCATTCCTTTTCATCTGCAAACCCGATGGCCAGACGACGTGCAGCATCTGCCTCTCGAGAATCAAGCTCGAAGGCTTTTTGAAAACATTTAGATGCTCGAGCAGGATCTGAAGCGAATTCGGAGTAATAGACACCAAGTGATGCAAAAGCTGGGGCGTAGGTCGAGTCCCGCTTGAGAGATGCGATGAAGTAACGGTAAGCTTCTTGTTGTTCATCTTGGAAGACAATTTAGATAGTGCATCAAAGCAAGCTAAAGCTTACTTCTAGTGTCCCAATGGCATTGTCCTATTCTCCATAAACACCGTGCGCAATCAGAATTACAGGTGTCCTTTTGCTCCAAAGCCTTCAGGACTTCGTTTAATGTAAGCAAGCCCTTTTGCGTATGCCCTATTTGACAATAACACCAGGCATACTCTTCCTTGGCGCGCAAGCCATGGCCAGCATCATCAGGCGCTAATTTAGCCACTTTCGAAAAGACTTCTGCTGCATCGGCCCATCTTCCTGCATCTCTGAGGATGTAAGCCCGACCCATTAAACACAACATTTGCTGAGGACTCTGCGCCAAAACTCCTTCGATTATGCGCATCGCTCGTGTATGGTGCTTCGGTGGGAAGAGATGAACTAATGATGTTGCAAGGACTGCTTGGAGTCCTATCCACACCCTTGGTAGCTTCTTCCCGGTGTTGGTTTCCAACTGAGTCAAGAGCTTGAGACATTCGTCAGATGTAACAACTGCATTCTGGTAATCCTTTTCACGCAAATAAACATCCAGGACGATCCGAGAAGCTAGAAGAGATTGACTGATTATAGGGTATGAGTCCTGGCCAATGATTAAGTCAGACGATCCTTTCAAAGCACTTACAAACCAAAATAATATCGAACCCTTGCTCCGGATCGCCTGGATCACTAGACTGGTTCTCCTCACCGGTGTATTCTGCTAGTGGGATTGACACATAGAGAAAATAACCTCGGAGCAAGGACGTCAGAGGGTGGTCAGGAAACAGTCGGGCGAACTTGCGAAGAAGGGAAACATCGTATTCTTCTATGACGGCTGATAAAACTTTACCTATCAGGAAAAAGGTAGCTCACCAACAGACTCGCAGTCTTTTTGTTCGAGGAAAAGCGTCCAAGCCAAGTCGTCCGGTATTTCAAGGATTACTGCACCGTCGATCAGGGCATCCAACTCGGCACAAACTCTTGTCTTCGTCTGCACAAAGTCACCTGTAGCTGGCAGAGCATACAGATACTTTTGCTTGTGCCGTAACAATTTGCAATCAGTTTGACGTCGCAGTGCGTCAGATGTGTTGGGATGGTTGAGTATTTGGTGGTAGAAATCGGGCAACTGGACATAGGATGAAGACTGATATGTGACGGTAATACAAGCAAGTTGACCTTTGAGGAGCTCCAGACTTCTAATCCAACATCCTTCTTAAGTTGTTGGGCAGACGGCGCGTTCAGTCGCGTCCGGCGTTTCTGGATTTCAGAATTGATCGTCTCAGCCTCGTCCTTCTCTAATGATTCAATGATGTCTTCTAGTGTAGGTAGGCTGTTATAAACGGCTTCTTGGACTAGCAAAGTAGTGGTTGACGTTGGATTCGTGGGATCAGGTTCAGGGAGAATGGATAAAATGTCATACAGTTCTGAGTCTGGAAGGAGCATTGACAAGGCATTTGTTAACTGCGAAAGAGATTTTTAGTTAATAATGTTTTGTAGCGCTACGCACTTGAGTCCGGGTTCCATGATCTCTTCTTAGTTGTATAAGTTTTTGCACAGCTTCTGCGCACTTAACAGAGTCGCGGCTGGCAGAAAACAACTGGATCAAATCCTGGAGGGATTGCGCATATTTATCCCATCTTTGAGTTCGTTCATAGAACTTTGAAAGTCCCTAGGAGGCGGTCAACATCGGCAACGACGACCAAAAAGTAGGAGTAATGCCTGCCAAGCTAACACTTGTTCCCTGTTGGACTCGATCGCTTTTTTGTAAGCCTGAGATGTTCTGAATGATGGATAATAGATGGTGTAAAGAGAGTACTTGTTCACTCTTCTCATGTTCACCAAGTTCCAGATGTGCAAGACCGAGGAAAACGTTCCTATTCTGATTTGGTTCTCAGCATAGATGATGATGTACGATTTACGCGTTGTAATTGTCGTGCTCGTAGTTTAAGACTTCGAGACAGGTATCTCTAGCCGCAACGTAGTCTTTTCTCCCAATTGCATCACGAGCTGCTTTGAGTTTGGTCTTGAGGGACATACAGTCACGTGACAATAGCTAGTAATATACAGAATAACAATACGGACGCTCAGCGGGAACTGTTGTCGCGCAAAAAATCGACAAAATCTACCAGAAATTGCACTTGTTCATAGGTTTCGATGGCCTTCACGCTTCGCTGTTTTCGAACGACGCTGATGACCTTTTCTACCAACTCGAGGGTGTCGAGTCTTGCTGGGCCAGGCTCATGACCAGGAGATGTCGATATGGAGAGTTGTCCTAGAGAGCGGGAAGCAGAAGGATCGAACCATCCACACAAGCCGAGTTTCAACATCCAACAGCAAGCTACTACTCCGGCTCTTCCGATTCCACCTCTGCAATGAACGAGGACAGGGATCCCGCTCAGGGTATAGTTATTGATCAGGGTTGTGAGGTGGTCGTTTAGAGCTGCTGGTGACAAGGACGGTGCAAGCCCTTCGGGAGTAGGCAGTCTCGATGACAAGTCAAAAAAACAAGCTTGAGGATAACAGGAGAAAACGAACCGGAGAACGTCTATCCCGATTTCTTTTGTGACACATTCATATTCGATCCAGGGAGCTCCAAGGAACTCAAGTTCGGAATCATCCAGACAACTAAGTCTAATTAAGTTAGGAGTGGTGATAAGAGCAAAGCAACAGACCACACTATGCATCCTACTCTCAGCTCCTTCATTCGTCTGATGTCCGTCTCCAGATCCCGGCACACAGATGAGCGCCCCCTCACAGGGCCTTGTAGACGAACTACAAGTGATTGGTTGAAAGGACCTCCAAGATCATACAATCAAATTCATACCTTTTTTGCCAGGACATGAAGAGAGGTACAGGTTGCCTATAAAAAACGGAGAAGAGTACGGAATCGGTGACTGTTCCTCTGGAGGGGTTGGGAGCATTGTCCGTTGCCTAATCCGGATCATTGTTATAATGTAAGTAGCAGAGAACCTTACGTCTCGGAGCCGTTCGACGATTCGATCAGTAATAAATCAGTGTCGATACAGGCTAGATCTTCGGAAGACGTTGATAGGCATGACTTTGAGGAATCAATAGAAGCAGTGCAAATGGAGGGGGAAACTGAAAGAGCCGAGGCGCTCGGATGACATGTAGGAAGTGTTTGTCGTCCAGTATGTGAAGTGGTTGGAGAGTCTGGATTAGATGGTGGAGGAGAAATGGGAAATTCAAGAAACGGCTTTGGTTTTATGGGTGAGAGTGCCGAGTCGATAGCAGCCTTTAAAGCTTCGGAAACGAATGAACGAGTACAAAAATAGCTGTTTGATGAAAAGGCAGCTGAGCCATCATTGCAAGTTGTAGGTGACAAGTAGTCTAGTGGAGCGAAGACCAGTTTATCCAGAGCGAAGGATCGCGAGATTTCGAATACAGGCGCCACTGTGAACTCTCGAGTGGAAGACGTGAGGAAGACGTGAGAGGAGATCAGTGGTATACATTCATTTGGAATGATTGAAGATATACTTCGCTCTCGAGGTTAGTGCAAAGTTCAAAGATAAAGAGACAGTTACTTGAGAGGATGGGAGGAAGAAGTTTTTATCGGGTGCGTGCTACCACTGCCAGTAGAGTTCAAGGGAAGTGTATCATCCATAGCTGCAGAAAGCTCTTTCACAAGCTCTGTAGGTAGGCCGTGAGTTGAATTGAGGACCGAAGGACCGAGCACAAAGGGTGAGGAAGGTTTTGTCATGGGTGACATAGAATGATGCCACCAAGCCTTGATATGAGCACATTGTCTTTGCTGCAGCTTTAGGTCTTCATACTGGCCTGGTAGATGAATTGATAACGGCACGTAGCGTATTGGACTTCCCTTTAGACCGAATTTAGAGTGATTGTACTGGCTTTGGTGGTGCTGACTGGCAAGATGGGCAAATTGCTGCATAGCAGGGCTGCTGTTATGTTCTATCAAATGAATGTTGGCGATTTCCTCATCCACTACGGCTGCCATAAGTAACGAGTTTGGAGCTCGCTTGAATGAGCACGTGCTGAGATTGTCGGGTCTCGTGCGCGTTTACATAGCCCCGAATCGGAAGTGATTTCTATTGTGCTACCCAACGAACCAACAATGCGAAGAAAGATATTATAGTACGTGTAATAGTTTCCTACGAGGAAAAGGGGAGTGTAGTACATGGTAGTGGCAAGATCGAATAAATGTCGACGTATGTGTTAGAGGCCCTCAGGTTATGCGTTAAGGGTATAGGTGTGGAAACAGACGCTACATGTGCTTAAAATCGTGTCGTAGGATCTAGTGGTCCGAGAGGGCCATATTGGCCATCTGTGCCTCGCCGCGGAGGGCCTCTACCTGGGCCTGCCGTTGTCGGCCACTCGCTTGTTGGGCTCAATGGCGACGAAGGAGGTAATGGTTGATTAGTTCTCGCACCAGGAGATGTTGATTGTGAGAGTGGAGCGTAGCCATTACCCCCAACATTCGATAACTCTGTCGAACTATCCGAAAGCTGGTAGCGAGGAGTGTGCGATGGTATCAGTGGGGGACGATCATCAAAACCATGCTCAAGCATCGCTTCGAGCTCCGCTCCGTCCAGAGTTTTAGCAGAATGCAGCGCGTTATCCTCCGGCAACACTAATCCAACTGGAGGGGGAGGGAACTGGGAGTTGTGCTCATTATAACCACCGATCTGAGCTCCCCATTGATCTTCGTCGGATGATGCCAACGACAATGTATCCGAACCATCATACTGACTCCGTATATCTGCTCTGAGCATATCAGCATCAGAAGCAAGATATCCATTAGGATGCAATCTTTCAAAGTCTCTGCGTCGTCGCTCTTCTCGCTTGAGCTTTCGAAGGCGTGATCTCTCCCAGTCTTCCCATCGACGCATGGGAACCTCCTCACCGTTAACTTTGCGTCCACCACCCCCATGAGCCTCTGATTTTGTTTCGCCTTCAACTTTTCTGCACAAAAGATGAATAAAGTTTGAGAGCAAGTCTCAGCTGTTCCTACCTTGTTTCTCCCCATGAAAAGTCATCAAAGTGCCAGAATGCGTAAAGCGGTAATACAAAATTCCACACCGGTAAAGCAAGCAAATAAATCAACATCCAGAAGACATAAACAACTTTGCGAGTTGTAATAAGAATAAGGACAGCTGGCAACCCGAGGACCGCAACGAGCAGAGCCAAAGGAATTGCCTCTTCGAAGTTTTTGGGAGGGTTGATGGCTATTCCAACGATCAAGGCATATGTCAAGGTGATCGCGATCGGAAGTACCACTGTGCCAAGGAGATCCATGAAGACAACGAATTGCATGCTGAAGCAGAATGTGCCACACAGATTTCTGACGAGGACCAGTTCCATAAGATTGTGAATGGTTGAATTGATCCACCGTCGGCGTTGCGAAAGGAGAACCGAAAATGTGTCAGGGACGACCGTGCGGCACCTAGCCTGTGGCAAGAACATCATCTTTCTGTTAGGAAACGTACGAATGAGTATGGTTGTCAGGAAACGGTCTTCGCCAAGTAGGAGGAGATTCTTTTGATGTAAAGTCGTCACCTCGCATTGGCTGTATTCTTTGACAATCTCGGGCTTGATAATGAGCGGGACCCAATCATCACCAGTACTTCTCCGGGCTTTTAATCGGAACATGGAAAAACAGCCAGGGAGACAAGATACACCGCCGAACACGGATTCAAAAGCTTTGGCCAGATGGTGTGAAATAAAATATTCAAAGACTTGGATAGCGGTGACCCAAGAAGTACGTTTGTTGGCAATTCGAGTCTCCCCACAGACGCCCATAATCATCTGGTCATGGTGCATACAATTGACGAGGTGTCCGAGGGACTCGGGGAACACTTTAGTATCCGCGTCCACCTATTACAAGTCAATGACGCTCACTAAAAGTCCACAAGAAAACACATACCATCAGGCAAACTTCAAAAAAGTCAGGAGTGACACCCATAAGGATGTGAATTTTTCGGAACAGGTCGAAGTCTAACGGGGTCATACGGTCGTTATAAGTCACTCGAGAGAAAAAGTTCATGAGAATGAGTTGACTGTCTCGCTTGCCTCTGTTGCCTGGCTTTTTGTCAGAGAGCGCTTCAGACTCTGTGCCACACTTGACGACAATGACAGTTGGCGTGCGATGTCCGGCGACGGCTGGCAGCAAATTAAGACAGGTGTCGTGTTGAAAAGAAAATAGCTTACTGTAATGTCCTGCATATACCATAGCTCTATTGACTGCTTTCGCTCCTGAGCCAACGGCGCCGTAGGTCATTGGCATAGGATTACCAAAACGTGGATCGGCATCCAACAACGAGACGCAAATATCTGGAGTGCTTCGCTTCTCGCCTGCACCCGTGATCATACCGTCAGCAACAACAAACAGGAGTTTGCGCCTATCACTGTATTTTGTCCGCGATATTGAGTCCAGGGTAGTACGAAGGGACTCTTCACCCTCTGAGTAACAGGTGACAAGGCAGACAGCAAACAATTCTCTTCCAATTTGAGCAAGGCTCATCACCGGAGCAACAGCGTCTTCGGGCGAATTGATCAGGGTCGTGGATGACGCAGATTGGAATGAGCGAGCCGACTTGTTCAGGGTGTTAACCTTGCTCAACTTTTTGGCTGCACCACCAGGTCCTGCCCAAGGCGCTGTACCATGCTTGCTATCGATCGATACATTGGCGCCTTCAGGCATAACTGCAGGACTGATGGCAGACCTGTCAAGGTCTCGGGTACTTGGCGGCCCTGCCAGGCGTTCTGACAAGAACCAATTGAACACACAAGCCATGGCAAAACGGATAAACACAAGTCCCAAAATGACAATGAGACCAGTGTATAGGAAGAGTTGTGACACGAAACAGCCT
>QLOY01005046.1:0-24086 GCA_003313965.1 Megacollybia marginata
ACAGACTACTCTGCCATCGCAGACATATATAAATAGAAACAAATCACACGGTCCGCTTCTCTCCCCGTCCTTCCTTGCAGTCCGGCAGGCCTTCAGGGCCTTCAGGTCTTTGCAGGACTTTGACGGACCACGTCTTTTGCCTTAGCACAAAAAATGTTAGTCACATGGTGGTAAGTACACTTATTATATATCCGGCGACCATGCCTAAGTCTCGACCATTCATTGCCAGCCCTGTAAAACAGCGCGACCCTAAGAAGACACAAACCATAGTCCGTCTTCAGCGCATCGAAACACGTCGAAAACGCCTCCAAGAAAAGATTTCCCAGCTGATGAATCCTCCGAGCATCCCAACCCAATCTGATGGTGAGAGCACGTTCAACAGTGATGCAATCGAAGTTCAAGCTATGAATGCCGGTGAGGAACCAATTTACTCTCTATTAGTTCCAAATTCAAACGTTCCAGAGGTGCCTGTGGTAGACTACGACGACAGCTGGCCATCCCAGTGTGAAGAATATGTCGAAATTGAAACTAAGCGTCCCCGTCGTATTCAGCCCAATGATGAAGCCCGCCTTCTGTACGTGAGGTGGGAAGGTCTTCTGCCATCGTTGGAGGAACCATATCTGCAGTTCCTGACGGAGACTACCGGTCGTCCATCGTATACATACCCAACAGTCTCGATTCTACCATCCTTGTGCAACCAACGATGCGTTCCAAAGATTGCCAAAGTTCTCTGCCTCTTCCAAGACTGTAAGTGTATGCTTCTGCTTCTAATTCTTTTCTCTGACTGTACAAAGCCTTCGAAGAAAAAACAGTTGCATTCTGCGAATGCGCCTCTCTGCCGTTTGTTCTCGTTCGGCACGGCCTCTTTCCAACAGCACCGCATTCTCCTCGCGTCGCATTATCTGTACACTTGCTCGACTTCTATCAAGCTTTATTTGAACGTTCTTGTGATGCAGTCCATGCGTTCACTGCCGCCCTTCACACTTTTTACGAGAGGAGGGGATATCGTCGTTTGAATCAGCAGGTACTTACTCACCTTCTTGTCGTACAGATCTGACATTGAACAGGGACAAGCCGTGGGTGATCCATTTCGACGAGGACTGGCATTAGCAGTGCAATGGTATGACTGCCTTCTACTCAAAATCAAGAACAAAGTCGACGCAGCACTCGAAGAGTGTTCCAACATGTTTGCAAAGCCGTCGCCACCTCCAACCACGCCTTCGTCGAAGACACCTCCATCAGACATACCTCCGTCGGGCACACCTTCGTCAGACACACCTTCGTCAGACACACCTTCGTTGGACACACCTTTGCCGTCACCATCACATCCAAAGGTACCCCTACCAACTCCACACAAAGAAACAGGACCCGACCGATTAACAGAAGGTCAGTGCCACCGATTACTTCAAGACCTCTGCCCAGCTTGCTTTGGGGGGACACACTTTGGACGGCCGTTCCAAGAGTAAGTAAGCATCTATATTCAATCGAGATACTGATATATACTACAGAGGGGGAGATATTCATCTAAGCACAGACGGCAACTTTCACCATCGTCACTTACGAAGTGCCGGTGACGGCCCTGCATTCTATAACCCAAAGCACTTTGTTACCAAAGAGTTTGTTGACGCAGTCGGCGAACGAATTGAGCTGGCTCGCAAGCAAGGCTCCAAGGCTCGGACTACTGAAGTCCCTGACGAAGTTATTGATGCTTGTGAGTCATCGCATCATGCAGCCAAGGGAGGTCAGCAGCAGGGAACTGACCAATTTGACGATTATGGTATCATGTCAATTGTATGTCGCCACGATGTTCCCTTGTTCTTCGCCAACATCGACACCCCTGGAGAGCAACAGAAGTACATGGTTGCCCTCGTCGAGCATGTTATGACAATGTTACCAAGTCAGGCAACTGTCGCTGTTCTTTATGACATTGGATGTGTTGTCGACCGCAGCCTGCAACTGGTAAGTATATCCTGACCACCGCCTCAACTTCTAACTTGATTCCAGTATGATATCCTCCCAGACAGTGTCGTCTCTCGCCTCATGCTAGCCACCACAGCAATGCATGCATACGGTCACCAGTGGTCATGTCAACTCATATATAATCCTCGACTCAAAAGAGGACTTGGCCTTACAGATGGCGAGGGTGTCGAACGTATATGGTCTCGACTTCGGGGTCTTATCGGAATAGAACGCCGTTCTGGGGTCAGTCTACTATATCTTGTTCTTTTGAGTCGTCTTACAGTTTGGTCTAGTGTCACCGCCGAATATGGCTTCTGGACCGCCTTATATCCTTCACAAGTGAAGAACACCGAGACGACCTAGGGGACTGGATTCAGCGAAGACATTGGAAGGGTGTAGTCAAACAATTGGAGGCAGCCAAGTCTGCGCTCTTAGAGTGCGGTATTCCCGAGACGGAATTACGACAGCAGTGGGAACTTCAGAAGGAAGCTCAGCTCTCAGTCCGTGCACGTAAGTCTACTATACATCTTTACGTGCATTCATAACAGACATAGATGCTCCTGCACGGCTCAAGACCGAATTGGAAGAAATACTGTCCCTCCAAGCAGAGGTTGATGGTATCGAGACCTCTATACAGAAAGCAAAGGCAGCAGTAAAGACCTCGCAACGACAGACAAAAGCTACCATGTCCCTGATCTCCAATTTGTCGAGTACTCAAGAAGTCCTCAAATCACAGGTTGACGAACTGTATATGTCTCTTAACATTGTTGGGGAATATCCCGAACTTACAAAGATCGGCCTCCCATTCTTACGCAAACTACTACTTGCTCGCGATTTGAAGTTAAGCATTCGGAAGAAAGCAGTTGGAAGCTTCTTCGAATGGGAACGTCTCGATCGAGCTGTTGGTGGACATCATCTCCCTCTTGGTATGTTCTCAAGTTATCTATCATGTTCACTTACCATTCCACCGACAGGCACCAAGCTCCACCAGGTAACACGCAAAGCTATCGCGAAACGTAAGCCTGCCCTTCTACGGGCCTTACTTAAGTACAACAACTATTGTGATGAGCTCGACGGCCTGGCTCCCAAAAACTGTCCGGTCCCAATTCCACAGCGTCTTCCCACCGAGCTGAGCGCATTGCGAGACATTGAGAGTTCCGGACTGATGGAGGATGTCTGGATTACTCCCAGCAAGGATGAACTCCCTCGTTGGCTGACAGATATAGACGTTCGAAATGGAATACGAGCCATGCTGAAGGCTGATCACTGCTTGGAGGAACGAAGGAGGCTTGGACGAGAAGCAGACAATCTCTGTCTGTGGTTTGGACAAAGGCTCATGTCTATCGAGACTGCGTTACGTCTCCCACAATGTGAGTCCTCTCCTTGTCTTTTACAACGCTTACACCAACGGTAGATACTCAAATCACCGTTCTCCTTCAACAACAACGCCAGCATCTCCTTGATCTGAAGCATCGATGGATCAATCACTTTGCCTCAGCAGTCCGGTTCGACCGCCATGTTCGGAATGCAGTCGAAGTCGCTCACCAACTCACCGGACATACATTCCCACTTTCAATGGTCTGGATGCCGGTCTGGATGCCAACCCACAGCAGCCAAGGTGACGACGACGTTATTTGTCCTGGAGAGAGTACTCTCCCTGCAGACGGCCTCCTTATAGCAGATGCGTTGGAGCATGAGGCAGGTCCAGAAGATGCCAAGGCCTTGGAGAATGAGCAGTTGCTGTCTGTCCGTCTTGTCTGGGAGACATCGGTAGGTTTCATACAGTTGTCTTTATTAACTAACCAGGGATCATAGACGTCAATGCAAGTGGACATGGGACTTCTCGATACAATGGGATCCTATTCAACAAGGTGTCCCCCAGCTGAAGAACCTATTGATGGAACTCGAGTTTTTTACGGCTGTTCAGAACGAGGTTTATGCAAGGACTACATAAAAAGTGAAGACCTCGACCACCTCCGAAACCCATCGTCCCAACTCAATGATGTTTGTGTCAATCTCACAAGCACCGTCGTCCACTTCAATCTATGGGATGATGTGTCATCGAAGTGCGCCATCATGTCCTCCTTTATTATGACACGCATAGAGGATGGTGCTAACGCCGACACCGTATGGAAGAATACCCGATTTCTTTCATATTGGGAGCGCAAGGTCTGGATTATTCCCATTCACCGACGGACACAGCATCATTGGATGCTTTGTGTTGTCTATGTTGACGAAGGCAAAGTACACATTTTTGACAGTTTGGCTTCGCGAGAGTCTGCTCAGTCAATCCTGAGCGTAAGTCCCTTACCCATCTGTGACAAAAGTAACATTTTGGCTCAGCCTCTCTCGAAACTTCTTGCGATCATGATTCACAATTGCACCAGGCATGGGTATTGCTTTACGGTTCAACTCCCCCGTAGCTGGACTGCTAGGCCAATCATTGTGAGTACTTTGATCTTTCTCTCCCTTGCTAAACACCCTTCTAGACTTCAAGCGTGCAACATAACCACTTCGACTGTGGGGTGTGGGTATTGGTCAGCATCTTGTCGGTCCTGCGAGGTTATCACACAAATTATATCAGAGAGACAGACATACCTACAGTCCGTAGATTTCTACTTTGTTATCTTTACAGCCTTCCATGCTTGTAGACGTGGCTAACAGTGCATTTTGAACGAAGAAAGTGGTTCTAAGTAGTGGTTCTAAGTACTATGGAGGACATAATGTCCATGAATCTGATACGCAAGTAAGCCACACCGTCGCTGCTTTTCCAAGTCAATATCAGGGTCCAGTATAGCCAACAGAATGTCATCTAGCCACTCCAACATCAGAAGTACGATTCCTTCGATTCCAAGTACCTCCTTCACCTCGTCACCATACCCAGACTCGTTCAGCACCACATTTTCACACCGGCGAACAGAGCTCAAAAGCAAGTCAACCTTTTCTCTTGTCTTCTCGAAAACCTTGGCCGTTGGTGTCGGAGAAGCCACATACTGCGAACATAGGCTATCCAGGAAGTGGCCAGGGAGCCTGGTTAATATTCGAATCAATCGTGCTGGGATACTTCGTGCATGCTGAAGCCATTCAGAGGTAATTTCAGAGGTTGAATCACCATTGCTATTAGATGTATCAGTACTGCAGTTGGTAAAAGATTGTGGAGCGTACATGTGGCTCTGTGCGGCAGAAAGCTCTGGAATTTTATTTATATTTCGCCGCTGTTGTCTGTGCCAAAGACAGGTGAAACAATCTATAGTAGAGCGCAATACATACCGACACTTCTCAAGCTTAGCCCGCTCTTGTCTGTACTCCAATTTTGTAGACAGAATTTTGGTCTTGTGTCTATAGAAGCGGTCTGTCACTTGTGAGGTGCATTGTTAGAGACCTACCTGGTGTAATATCGACGGCATTTGGCCCTATTGGCACTAACTCGCTCGGCTTTGGTATGATAAAGCTTTGGGCGTGGCATGTGGGGAGGAAGGATGCTGAGCGCTGAGTGGTGAAAGATTGACTCAAGTGCTATATAAAGTCGTGATCAGTCTGCGTCGATTATGGGCAATTTCCACACTTTTTCATTTCAATAGCTAGCCCTAATCAGACCTCAAATATGGGATAAGGAAGTCAAAAAACGGATAAATACCAAATTTCTAAGGGAACGACCGAGAGATACTTGCTCTACAGACCTTTAAATTTCTGCATTTTTGGCAGGCAGGTTTTGAATTCGTCCTTAAAAAAACAGATACGCGTCGATTTTTCGTCCAATGCAAGTACACCAGTAACTAAGCATACTGAGATACAAAAATCAAAAGTTCTGAAGGTGGTTGGGCGTCGAATGTCGACTTGGTCCATGCGCACACCCTAAACAGTCTTTAAATCGGCAGCCTGTCAATTTAAGCTCAAGTCCTTCTTGTTTGCAAACGTCCGTCGTCAAAAATCAAAATGAGCGATAGCAGCAATGTAAGTATTTCCTCGGTCAATTTGAAAAGGTGAACTTACCTGAATACCAGGCACCATCGGGCCCTGTCAATTTACGCGAGTTGATTGACCAAGAGCTTCCATCTCTACAAAAACACCATCTTCGCTTTCTTTGTGAGGAGGCACCCAAGCTGGTAGCTGCCATTAATTGCGGTAATACGCGGTCATACCTCAGGCATCTCTACCTCCAATACCTGCGCACTTTTCCTGAACAACGACTCACGTTATCCACAAGGGATGCGCTGGACAGACTGAAGTATATCGAACATCATATCTATGTAAGAAGTTGTGATACGTTCGATTTGCCATACACTGACCTTTACACAGTTGCTCAGTAGTGCAATGCTCGAGTCTGTGGATGATAGAATGCTAGAGAAAGAAAAGGTCAGCTGGAACCAGGTCCTGACTTACATTTGTGGTCAACGGGACAGCGAGTATGTCGTCGACTGGGACGCTATGAAATGGTGGCTTGAAGAATGCCGCTTTGGGGAGGAGTGGATCTGGAACTGATGTGTACGTACAAATGTCCAGTCCAATACAATTACCACAGAGCCTTGAGGCCTTGAGATCGCGAATAAGCCTTCATTTAGTGTAGTCGGGCGGGAATGATGTAGTCGATCGGCAGTTGATGAGTCAGGTCAACCAAATAACAAACAAAGTTACACGTACACAAATTCACTCCAGCCATGTTGGACACAAACTCCAGCCGTGTTGGATGCAATCATGCTACTTCCAGCACTCTCATGGATGGACAGTGCCTGATACCTAGCCCTGGTGAGTTATGTTCTTGTGCTCATTAGTCACTCTGAAGAGTTATTACGAGCTACGTGCAAAGCCGCTTTGATGGACAAGAAGACCGCAAGCAATTGTCGACACATTACAGCAGCTATTACGATTTACCCGCAAAGCCAGTTTGATGGACAACAGGCCCTCTGCGTCCTTCAAAGGACTGGAGGATCTCACTATAAGGACGTGGCGTTCTGCGCAGACTCGTTTCTTGCCGTTCTCCATCTACTCCGCTATTCGATCGATATCTGTCCGCACAAAACATTGATTTTTTGTCATTTTTGCTTGAAGGTAAGAGGCGTATGGCCATTCATTTGCTGTCGCTTTGTTAACCTTAATCATAAGATCAAATCCATTGCTCAGACTACTGAAAATATGTCCGAAGATACCAAAGACAACATCCCTGTATGTATATTCTCCTAGTCTTCATCATGAAATTTAAGCTTCAAGCCTTCCGATGAGGAATTCCAAGATTCTCAGGGCATTGAGGCGATGGACGCCAGCTTTTTTGAGCAGGTCGACGAAAAGGTTGCCTCAGCTCTGGAGAAACCAAAATATCTCCAGCCCAAGACCCCGCCAGTCCAGATTGGTGCGTACAAACTGCGTGGTCAAATATCGCCCTCGCGATTTTGCAATGCGGAAGCATATGAACTCATTTCCCATCGCGCTGAGAAAAGGCAAGAGCAGGATTATGAAGCATCTTTGCGTCCACCTCATTCCAGGGAGGGAACACACGCACTATCGAGGGAGCCAACTCCGGCTGCAGCCACAATGTCATATCCACCCAGGGAGGGAACACATTCACTATCAAGGGAGCCAACGCCAGGAGTTGCGCCAGCAATAGCTGCGAATTCCTGGTATGCTCAGTCATCTGGATGCGTACCACCTTTTCAGAATGCTAGCCACTCAGTCATGCAGAGTATCGGACCGTTGCACATTCTTCCTGACACTCCTGGAGTCCCTTTGCTGGCTCAATCACATTCATCGAACATCCAGCTACCATTTCCCCACGGTGCATATCTCTATCGTCCAGGAGGATGGACGTTTCCTAATGGCATACCTCAGGGCCCATATATGGGTTACAATATGACATCTCCCCCAGTGCCTTTCTATACCGGTGCCTCGCCAACTTCAGGTAGCACCACGACCTCAGCCATCGCAGCCAATACGGAGGCTTCTTCAACCTCCACAAAAACCAGTGTCGATTCAGCGACTCCTACCAACGCGGTCGTAAACTCAAGCACCATCCAGCCTAGTTCTTCAGGTCCAACGTCCACAGAGGAACCTGCAAAAACCAGTGATTCAGCGACTCCTACCAACGCTGTCGTCAACTCGACCACCATCCAGCCTAGTTCTTCAGGTCCAACGTCCACAGATGAACCTGAAAAAACTCTCGATACCAGTGTTGATCATGTCGACGCCACTATGCCCATTTTGCCTAGTCCCCCGAGTCCCCCGAGTCCAGCACCTGCAGACGTACCTCCAACTGATCTCTTTGATGACAACAATGGTGACGATGACGATGACTTTGAGGAGGAGGGAAAGATGGAACCCAGGGCCGGACGTCCTTCTCTCGAGTCCCGAAAAATTATTGATGAGGGTGTCGCTGAAATCAACAAATTGATTGTCCAGATAGCCAACAAGACTGGCCGGACAGTGCATGCAATACGTAAAATTGTGAGTGGCCGTTTCGGGCGTCACAATTCCTGGAACTCGTACGGACGGTTCTTTTCCGAGAACGTAGATCAGGAGCTGGCGCGGCTACCACCTGGTACGGAATATGATCGTAAGTCTTTTTTTCGATGGCCTGACACTTGGCTCATGTATGTGGTCAGTTACTACTACCGAAGGACACGCCCTAGTTCGCCGACAATGCTATCAGTTGTTTAAAGAAAATGTGCAAGACTCTGAAGAGATTCTAGCATTGCACTCGGAGTTGAGCTCGATGCGAGCCTCTTCCACTGCGCAATCTCGAGGGAGAGCATTCCGGAAGCTGGCAACAGACCTTGAATGGATGGTCAGTGAAATATGCAACTACTCATATGTATAGCCTGACGAGTATTTCAGTTGAAGAACGGAGAACAAGAAGGTTTCCATGGCCTTCTTGTGCTCGTCGGCGAATCCGTAACCAGTGATCGCTCTCTCCGCCATGCCCACATCTCACCCACTGCTGTGGGCTTTTCAGAAAATCATTTCCTGGGCGACCTCAACGAATTACAAGATCATTTCCAGGCATGGACCTAGTAAGTGACGATTGTATTAACACCCACACATCTCATACATTCTTAGCACTGGCATATCAAAATCCATCACGGTCGAGAACCTTCGGCAACGCCTCGAAGCACTGGAGAAGATGTCCGACGAGAAGCCGTCAGGTAAAAAGCCATCCGGTGAGGACCATTCACCCAAGGAGGATCAGACCTTGAGGGAGCGCCTCCAACTGTCAGCCAGTAAGTGATTTACAGCATATCGTTCACTATAAGACACTTACCTCCTTACCTTGTTTAGGAAAAGCAGGGATGGAACTTCCTGATAAGTTCCCTTGGAAAGGCCTGTTCGACACAATGGCAAAACAAGGGTTTATCATCAAGAATTATCCCAATAGCGTCCCTCTTCCAAACGCGCCACCCAAAACTGGCAAGAGCAAGGGCATTGATAACCTTGTCAAGGCCGAGAAGCTCCAGCTCATCCAACGCCTAGACGATGAGAAGAAGCCAATGCACTTTTGCAAAGCCAATCCAAATGGTATGTCGAATGGATTCTCGTTGATAATACTAATGTCCCTGTTCACATAGATATTGCATCTAGCAGGATTCCGATCTTGACGTTCTGTTCTGGAAAATCTGTCTACCTGAAGGATTCACGCTCAGCACCGCCCAAGAAGAAGGGGAGGACAGCTAAAAACAGGTCGTCTAGCTTCGTCGTGGGGTCTGAGGAAGAGGACGCTGAGTTTACAAATGACGATTCGAATAACAACAACAACAACAACAACGACTTCAATCCTACTCCCCGCAAGACGCGAGCAAAAACCAAGGCAAAGATCGGATCTGTCGTGAAACAAGAGACAAACACTGGTTCTGAGGTCGCTGTAGAAGAGGACAGCTCAAAAGACCACAACAACGTTGACGACGACGACTTTGAGTCCACTCCCCGCAGGGCAGGAGCAAAAGCCAAGGGGAAGGAGGAAGTCACTGCGAAAGAGAAGATGAGGAATGGTTCAGTCATTGGGAAAAAGGACAGCCTATCGGAAGTCCCCATAACAAGTACGTCCATTTCGTATACCTATTTTTACTGTACTCACCAAAGTATTCAAGAAACCGCTTGCAAACGCCCTGCCTCTCCATCCGACGGCTCCACGTCGTCGAAGCGTAGTTGCAGGCCACCAACCACCACAATTGCTGTACCGCCCCCTCAGACCGGTCCACAGCTTCCTGTCTCTCAGCCTCGTTCAGACGTTCCTACCACTGCTCCTGCGCTTCAGCCACCTCTATTTGCGCCAGCACCTCCGTCCGCTCCAGCACCTCTGTCCACTGCAGCCAATACCCAACACTTCACTGCACCCACGAACTTGCAACCTCCGGGGCAAGCAATGCCGCCAGCGATGCAGTGGAATTACCACTACCCGCTGCCTGTACAGAACCAGCCTGACAACAGTCACGGCGCTGGAATGTATCCTCACCCTCAGTACGGTTACTACGGCCAGTATCCGCACGGTTCCTATATGGCAGGACACCCCGGCCCAATGTATCCTCCTGGGTATCCTCCGCCTCCTCCCCAACACCCTCATCTTGCGAATCCTCTGCCAACGCAGCCTGGAGGCTATGCATCCGAAGGCGATAGCCAATCTGGTCAGTAGGGTGGTCAGTAGCTGGTGTCCGACTTGGCCTGGTCGTCCTGATTTTGCTCGCGTCGCTTACTTTTTGGACTCTGTTTGTTGCTGAATGTACATATTGAAATATACTGCATATAGTGTCTGCGTCGTACCGTTGTATTATGTAGACAAAAATATATATGATGTGTAATCCTAAAAACGGACGTCAAGAGGGACTCAACGTACCCAACAGTCTCTACGAGTGAGTACTCAAAAGGGACGGACTCCACGGACTTGACAGCCCTTACCTGATATAGATTTATAGGAGAGGACGTTTTGCGAGTGCATGCTGTTAGAGGGATTACGTCCATACAAGGAACCCCGCTAATAGCCTGTTACGGCATTTCTGACGTCCTGCCAAGGGTGCAACAACACTCTCCTCAGCATCTCGGAGTTCAAGTCAGTCTGTATCAACTTTAACCTCGAGAAGGGTTGCACGATTACATCCCCAAGTCACCGGGCTCAAAATCTCCACATCTGCTCACTCTGCGCTGATACATCCCATGGCGCATGTCGATGCACTCGTAATTGAGAGCTTTGCTGTTGTAACTCCCTACAAGGCCAGTGCTTGGCTCGATACCCTAAAACGATGCAACTTACTTCAAAAATACCCTAATATCGTTCATGACATCACTCACGGTGCGCCAATTGGTAATCCACCCTTACTTACTTCCACTTTTACGCCGAAAAATATGCCTTCAGCTTTGAAACACCCACATATAATTGATGAATACCTTGCTGAAGAAATCGAGGCTGGTCGGATGTCTGCCGGTCTTACAATCGAACAAGCTCAAAAATTTTTTGGAGGGCATTTCCGCACTGCTCCAATAGGGGTAGTAGAACAAGACGGGAAATACCGTGTTATTCACAATCACTCCGCTCTTGACTCGGATGGAATTTCAACCAACTCATGGTTGGATGCTTCTGAGAATCCAACTAAATTTTATACCGCTGTCCAATTTGCTGATGCAGTGAGTATCTTATTCCACGTTGTCGGCTTTTTCAGAGCCAAACTTTCTCGCCATTTCTGGGCCTTGATGTTCAGCCATTTCTGGGCCATGATTTCAGCCATTTCCGGCGACTGTTTTCTGCCATTTCTGGGCATGCAATTGCAGCCATTTCCGGGCAATGGCTCATACGCATTTCTTGGCGTGTTTTCCGTTATGCCCTTTCTCGGCGGATGTCATTGTGATGTCATTCCTGACACGTTTATTCAGGTGACTAAGGCTGCTCCTGGGACGCAGGCCTGTGCTTTAGACTGGGTGAAAGCGTACCGTTGCTCGCCTATTTTAAGAGATCACAAGCGCTTTCTGCCATCTTTCTGGAGAGACCTTGTTTTTCCTAATCACTGCGCCCCGTTCGGACTTTCCACATCCGGAAATATTCAGGGCAACCCCGCTGACGCATTTCGAGATATCCTTATGTTCTTCCTCCTATTGGCGCAAGTTTTCAAATGGGTTGATGACTACAATATCTGGCGCTCTCCAATTTCGACAACTATTCTTCCTTCTGGGAAAATCTCATATCAATACCCATTTTCACTCTCAACCATTCTTGATATTTCAAAACCTCTCGGCATCAGGTGGCATGATATTTCGAAGAAAGGCCACGATTTTGCTTCAGTTACAACCTATGTAGGTTTCGTATGGGACCTTGATGCGAAAACGGTCAGTTTGTCACGCCAGAAGCGAGAGAAATACTTGAAGAAAGTTCTCGACTTCTTGGTCTGTGCTGTAGACGAGAAATCAGTTAAATTTGATATGGTTTCGTCTGTTCATGGCTCATTACAGCACATATGCTTTGTTTACAGGGCTGGGAGAGCTTATCTTCCTGCGTTATCATCCTTTCTCGCAAAATTTCCCAATAAATTTGTCAGCTATCACATCCCCTCTCGCATCAAAAATGATATGTGCTGGTGGAAGGAGACCCTCCTCATTCCTATCGCACATCGTTCTCTCCTACCACGGTCTTTTCATGATCCCGACATCTGGGTTGATGCATCTGAATGGGGAATTGGACTTGTAGTTGGTGATTGGTGGGCTGCGTGGAAATTCATACCTAACCATCAGGAAAAAATATTTCTGATCCTGGCTAATCCTGACTGATCCTGACATCATCCTGGCAGTCCTAGGCAATCCCTGGAAGTCCTGCACTAGCCCTGGGGTATCCTAGGGTATCCTAGGTTCTCTTCAGTTTAAGGCACGTAGACCTGGTGAAACCTGGTGGTGACCTGGTGAAGCCTAGGAAGACTCAATAATGTCTTCACAGGTGGCACAGGGCATCTTGAGTTTAACCTGAATCTATCCTGAGCCACTCTCAAACTGTCTCTGAGCCATCTCCACAAAACTGAGGGTGGCTCAGGACACTGTAGGACAAGTTCAAGATGCTCTATGCTGTTGTAAGGACATCCCCAGGCTTCACTAGGTCTACGTCCTAAACTAAAGATTACCTAGGATACCCTAGGATAGCTCAGGGCCAGTGTAGGACTGCCAGGGATTGCCTAGGACTACCAGGATGATGTCAGGATCAGCCAGGATCCAAAATATTTTTTCCTGATGACTGGAGGGTTGACGGCAGAGAAATGGGTTGGGCAGAGACAATCGCAGTTGAGTTGATCATTCTCTGGATCATACATGATTCACAAGTTGGGAACGATTCAACCGTTAAAGTCAGAAGTGACAATATGGGTGTCATTGGAGCTGGAAACGGCGGACGTTCACGTAACCCGCACTGCAACAATTCAATTCGTCGGGTAACAACCTTGCTCATTTCATCGAATACTGTACTTGATTTTCAACATGTCAAATCGGCTGATAACCGAGCGGATCCTATCTCTCGCGGCGAGTTGGGTTCCCCGGATGCCCGTTTGAAGATTTCCTTTCAGCTCCCTGAAGAGCTGCAAGAATTTCTTGTACATGTATAAAGTTCTCTACAAACATGCGTCTACACGTGTAGACAGTGTGCGACGTGGTGAGACTGTTTGAACGCAGTCTTTGCCGCAACCACGTAGAGCGCCTATACCCCGAGTTCGACAATCTTCCAGAACTAATCCTTCTACTTTCCGTCCTCATGTTCTTGCCAAGCATCGAATTATCTCTTGGTCTACTCCTTATTCTCAATCCATTTTCAATGATCTCATTAATTCTTTCCCTGAAACCACCATTAATTCCTGGCGCTTTGTCATGCAGTCGTCTCTTTCTGAGGACACGTTGCAAAACTACGGCGCTGGCTTACTGCGTTTCACTCAATTCTGTGATATACACGGAATTCCAGAGGCGAGTAGAATGCCAGCTAGTGAAACTTTGTTGTCAATTTTTGTGGCGGAGATGGGTGCTGGAAAAAAATCAGCCTCAACGATAGACTCGTGGCTTTCTGGCCTTGCGTTCTGGTATTTGGGTTATTTTATATCATGTGTATTTCTGATTGGATTAGGCATCAATACAACAATGCTCCTTGGATGGGAGGTAAGATTTTAGCAAGAACAAAGAAAGGCGCCGCCAACCTGTCTGCAAAATCTCTTCCATCTCTCCCACATCGTCTACCGGTTACTGAAGCACACATGAAAGCGTTACGTCGTCGCTTGAACTTAAAAAAACCGAAACATGCCGCAATTTGGGGTGCCGCCTGCAGCGCTTGGAGAGGCTGTAATCGGCTTGGCGAGCTGATTATCAAAGCACGATCCTGTTTTATCCCCCGGAAACACATACGCCGCAATTGTCCCATGAAGTTCGGTCGTGCAGCCAACGGTCATCGATGGATTCAGATCTTCATCCCTTGGTCAAAGACAAAGAAATTCGAAGGGGAATGGCTTACCTTTACTGAATCTGACGATGACATCGATTGCGTGAATGCTTTGGAAAATCACTTCACCGTCAACTCGAAGATCCCGGAAGAGGCACCTTTCTTCTCATATGTCGATCCCACTTGCACGGATAGTCATACACCTCTTACTCGTTCCGATTTGATGGATTTCTGTAACCGGATTTGGAAAGAAGCCGGTTTAACATGCTTAACTGGTCACAGCTTTCGCATTGGGGGAACAACACACCTGTTAACCCATGGGGTAGAGCCTTGGATTGTGATGAAGCAAGGCCGTTGGTCTTCTAAGGCTTTTCTTTTATATTGGCGCAATATCGAGGACATCCTGCCTCTGTTTATTGGTGATAGTTTGGACAACTTTTCGTCTCTTAAAGCGTCTATCAAACGCCTACAGTCTATGTAAAAATCGATTACTTTTCTATTTCAAACATTTTTGATTCGTTACTCTTCTGGGGGGAGTCGGATTCCAGAGGACTCCGTCTGTTTGTTTGTGGGGAGCCGTAGCCTCTGGATCCTCTCTCGCAGAGAGATTCAAAACTGCGAATTGAAGCAGTTTCAAACTCTCTCTCTCCCATCTCCAGCTTCTCTGTTGCCAACAGCTTAGGCAGCTGCTCACTTGAGTTCGAGCCAGCGAAGGACTCAAGGGTTGCTGACTAAGCGAAAAGCGTGATCTTTCGGCTTGTCAGCAACCACATCGGCCTTCAACACCCACCCACCCACTCCGAGACTTGGGTCCGGGAGCCGTAGCCTCTGGATCCTCTCTCGCAGAGAGATTCAAAACTGCGAATTGAAGCAGTTTCAAACTCTCTCTCTCCCATCTCCAGCTTCTCTGTTGCCAACAGCTTAGGCAGCGGACCGTAGTGTGTGGCATTGTTTGGTCGAGCGTCTCTTCAAACAGTCGCCATCCTGCCATTCACAGCTTGCATCGAGCCCTTCTTTGTTATGTCGCTGGAGATAGGACCTGGAAGAACAGTGTGTTCATCAGCAGTATCCATAGCACGCTGATTCGCCTTTCCGTGACAGTTCGGAAACAGTCAGAAATTCTCATCACCCCATAGTGTGTACGGTAGACCTGCCCTTGTACCTCAGCCTCACTTCTCCCGACTTGATAGTCTGGATCAGGTACAGAATCACTGAGCTTCCGTCACTGCGTACACTCCGGCGACGTTTTCATCCGTCAAGAACGTGCACTGTTATCCGTTGTCATAATGTACATATACCGAAATGCTGAAAAGCCTATAAGCTTGACTCTTTCACCAGCAGAAAACCATTTCTCGTCTCTGAAACCTGCGAACTCGGTTGTGTCGATGAGGAATAGACTCAGATTCACAAGGGTGCAGAGCGTTGCTCAGCGGTCGGAATTCGTGACGGTCTCTCTGAAAATAACCGTTCTCCGTAACCTTCGAAGCGGTGTGTTCGGCGAACTACCCATCTTTTTTTTGTTCAAATCCTAATATACCTTTCCACTCGGAACTCATAGCTGCCGCACTTCACATCGAGACGGGAGAAGTAGATGAGACTAGAATATGATCCGGCCGCCGGGGTCCAATACGGCAGGAAAGGAACCAAGTATTCTAAGACGAAAAGGTTTGCTGTGTTTCTCGTTGTAATATCCTCTTTCCAGCTCGTTCCACGTCTTGTTGACCCTACGATAGTTTAAACCCATTTAGCTATCGACTCCGATCGACTTGAATGAGAGGCATGACGGTGCCCACTCGCCGAACGGCGAAGGTATAAAAAGACGCCAAATACCATCTAAAGCTCCAGTTCACTTTTACGAGTGTTCCCTATTGGTTCTACATCTTCATTTGCGAATCTGCGATGTTCAGGTTGATCTCCCTTGTTGCTCTTGCAGCTGCCTCCGCCTTTGCGGCCCCATCGTACACTGCCGAACTAGCTGCTCGTGCAGTTGCATCCATCGTATACAACATCCACCCTGCTGTTGATGGTGGTAAATGTGTTGGTATTGTTGGTGGTGTTCGTAACAACGGTACTCAGGTCGACATGTAAGAGCTCCTTTCCGTATCTCGTCTCCCAAATCTCATATGTGCAATAGCTACGACTGCAATGGATCCGAAACCCAGCAATGGCAATGGTACGGCAACAGCCTCCTATCGACCCCGCCCTCGGTCAGTCTCCCAGACTTGACCCACTGGTGTCTCGACGCTGGAAACGTTGACGAAAGTGAGTAAAAGCCTAACCTCCCCAATTACTTATCTTCTCTAGTCAAGAACGGTGTCCAGATGAAAATCTGGGAATGCTTTGACAACCTCCCTCAACAGACTTGGACTCCTGTCACCACTTCCGGTCCTGTTGCTCTCAGTGTTGATAACCAGTGCTTAGATCTCACGAATGGTGTTGACGCCGATCGAACCATCCTGCAGATCTGGCAATGCACTGCTGGGGAGCTCAGATGGTCAATGAGGAAGCTGTGCATGAGACTTAATGAATAGCAAGTGATCACTTCTTGCAGAACTTGTATAAATATCATATATTTCAACACAGACTTCTGAGAAACTGAGACCAATGCTAGACCTGTAATTCCTATACTGAGATATCTCCTTTTCCGATTCCAGAAGGTGTTCCAATCTCTTCATTCAGTTTGGCCTCCTGCACCACAGTTTCAGGAACACTGATATGCAACTGAGACTCTTGATCATTGCCACTTTGCATTTGA
The DNA here is from genome assembly GCA_003313965.1 of Megacollybia marginata. NCBI lineage: Eukaryota > Fungi > Basidiomycota > Agaricomycetes > Agaricales > Porotheleaceae > Megacollybia > Megacollybia marginata. Next base: position 17,085 of record QLOY01005046.1, read on the forward strand.
GTTTGGATGGTTTCAATGATTGACAGTCCATAGATTGAATGGTGATTTTGAGTATTCAGCTGGACTGATCCAAAATGCATTGAATGGGATACAGCATCTTGCATAGAGTTCTCAATTGATTTCTGCTGTGCCACAAGGAGTATCACTATGAGAGGGTAGATGGCCTTGAGTCAAACATTACTTTTAGTTGCAGATACAAGGACACCAAACTTACAGATATATGTGGTAAGAGGCCATTGATAATTGCAGTTAATATGGCTGGACAGGATTTTATGACCACAGTGCACAAGCTCAAAACCTATATCAAGAGTTCCAGTGTACAAAGAACAATGAAAACAAACATACCCATATTGAAATATATACAAACCCAGATTCCACAAGAAGGTACAAGACTTGCTCAACCTGTGTAGGTTTGTTTTGGTTCTGGCAATGAGCTTTGATTTGTGTTAGATATATCCTGATGGTAATCAGCTTTTACATGCAACAGATTAGCATATATGATACCATGTCTTGTAAAGAATCATCAGTGTAGCAACAATATTCGTTACCAACAAGGCAATGATACCTATTATCTGGAACAAAAACTGTTCTGAATGATCTGATACAGCTCCAACAAATGGTCCGTCTTTTATAACAAAGGCAGCTTCTACAAAGGCACACACTTTGTGACCATGAGCAAGAAGAGAAAGGTGGTAGATAGGCTTACCAATGGATCCAAACAGACAAGCAATAAGGACCAGATGTGAGAGTGCACTTTGGCATATAACCCAAGCTCGCCACACCATAATTGCATCAGCACAAACATACTATTCAGATATCAGAATCATAATTTTATCATGGAGGAGGGTTTGGCTGACATTGATCCGAGAAGGAATTGTCTGAGCAGGCCAAATACGTTCTGAAAGAGATATAGCACCAGGATCTGAATTGAAAGGCCCTAATTTAATGTTTAGAATTCCACTGCCTAAGAAGTCCAGGGCATAGTTGATGGTGGTTATGCTGAAAAGCAGTAATGCTGCAGCAAGAAGGCATCTTTTAGAGGTAGTTGATGGAACGCCATGGCATCTATACTCTGCTGTAAGCTAGTAAATTTCTGGGTCTGGATCACCTACATAAGCTGATAGATTGCCTGAATAGCAACAATAACAAAACAGCCTGCCAACTGTCTGAGTATGTTGACTATACATTGAGCAATTAGCCATACCATATCCAAATGACTCTGCTGCCATTTCGACAAGGATTTGCTCTAGTGGAGACACTATAGTTGGGTAAGAGATGCAATTGGGATCTGAATCTGAACAGGACATTGTGAATGGGGTGAATCAGAATAAAATGCAGATTTAGCCACCATTATATGCAGTTTTACACGTATATGCAGCAGGTACAGTTGCAATCTGTCTAGGAGATAATGATGATGGTCCCTGAGTGTCATCATGCGGATCTACCGAGGAATACACAGGTTAATCAGGATTGTCAGAAGGCAGTGATGAGCGACAGGATACTTCTCACGAAGAAGAGGGCTACTGCTGCAGATAAATGCAGATGTGGATGTGGAAGGACCACCTGGGTAGAGATCTGGAGAATGAAACTGTGCAATGTGGTGAGAACGAGGTCTATAATGGTGCTGTGCCATCTCTTACATTAGTGCATGTGGGAAGCTTCAGTGCCATCTGAAAACAAAGGCATCATCGGCTGAAAGATGCCGTAATGTTCACGGCAGCAGAACGGATAAGTGGAACAATCCGATGGTACTCGGATAAACCTTTTCCTGCGAGTAACAGCAAAATTAACGAGTTCCTCGTAACTGATTGTCTTCTCAGTGACAGTGATGAACGGGTGACTTGAGCAATGAATCTGCGATGAAATCGAAGATAGAAAATAGAAGCAGCATCGCGATGAGGGCATCAAACGTTGATGCTAAGAGTTCACAGCCGATTATGGTGGCCGATTTGTGACGTTTGGAACGGGAGGCGCTTCATAATTGTGAGCGATCTATTCAGCTGTTTCGCTTCTCTGTCTGTTGGGGTAGAGAGAAACGGTTGAGGAAATGACAAGACAGATGGGAATTGTTGCCGATGGGAACCCATCAAAAGATAAGCGGAGGCTCAAGGCTGGCTGCCAAAGTCTATTGACTCCGAACCTGGGACATGGGTACCTGAATAGAACAGCTGTCGATACAATGCACCCGAGTCAAATTACATCTGCTGAATGCTTGAACTGCAGGGTGTTAGGAACCATATCGCAGAAATAGCACATGTAGAGACCCATACTCAAGCCCAGGTTTGTTAGCCAGAATGATTCAAAGTTTAGCTCAGAGATCATGATTACAACTGTCTCTGAAACAGATCTAGCAATCATATCAAAAAGAAGCCCACTGGGACCACGATGCAGAATCAGGAATGGCTAAACAGAAAGACCAACAGAAAAGAGATGGACACAGTACCTAAGTATATGTTAGGCCATCTAGGCACGGATGTGGCCAGGAATATATCAAGTATTAAGGCTCCTTGTAGAGACGTAACTTTGATACATTTCTACTAAGGCACCAAGACTACGGTGGAAAGGATCAGTGTTTGAACTGCAGGGCGGTGGAAGCTATACATCGCAGCAGCACACGTAGAGACTCAAAAAGGCTCTATAGGCAGAATGATTCCATGTTCACGTTAGCAAAATAGCTTGATGATCCGGGCATGTTTGTTTACCACGATCAATGTCAACTGAAATCATATTGTTGAGTCTTGATCAAATTGATTCCACGTCCATCCAGATCATGATTCAGATGGGCACTGTCAATGGCTAGATGGAGTTCTCAATTGAGCAACTCTTGAACTCACCACTCGATGAGTGGAGTCAACAATGTCAGTTTGTATAACTTTTCACAGGCGAGTAAGTTTGAAATCCAGCCATCTTTAGTTAGTGCCTTTACATGATGGTACCTGCTATCCAACCGTTGAACTGCTTACATTAGAGGGTTCACATTTGGATCAAGGAACGAGAATGTAGCAAAAGGGTTAAGACATACCAAGTTATACTTTGGTTATACTCTCCCTCAAGTCTTTGAGTCGCAAAAAAGAGTTCATATTGCAAAAAGGCAAATAGAAATCTCCATTATGCCGTGTTACCAGCACACAAAGCACACAACATCCACTCCTGAAGGCATACTTATCACTTTTTGTATGACTTAATCTGAGATGGCAAACGAGTGGTATTCAAAAAGTTTTAAAGGATGTTTTAAAGCCCTTACATGACGAGTGAGACAGAAGTAAGAAGCTTACCCGCTACCCAATTATCGAGAAATGTGCTACAGGGTTTGAGAGTATACATTTACTTGACTTTAGTTGTGCTCTTGTATAATGGTAACAGTGTGCTTTTTGTGTTGTTTTTTTTAACCATAAGTCAGAGGATGATCTGTGTTCGAGCCCTGGGGCAAACATTTTTTGGCAACTCGAAGACTGGAGTAGAATATCACTTGGCCAATTCTGCCGACTGTCCTAACTCTTTCCCTACATTCTCATTATCAGACTTCAATGGATATTCAATGTTCAGGGGAGTGTCCACCCATAGATACGACAGACTTGCAAGCTTCGTTCACCGAGCTGTGCACAGTGCATTTCTATCAAGGTTTAGAACCCCGACAACTTAATGATCCCGAAAACAGGTCATTATTGGAAACCTTGTGTCTAATGCAGATGCTGAAAACACAAGTACCAAGTAGTGGTTCAATAAGTAGTGAATAAGTAGCAGATAAGTTAAGGCTGAGCGACCCTACTCTAATTATACCCCTGACTCGGCATCATGTCTAATGGATGTCGCAATCTGTGTATCAATGTAGCTCGCATCTCGCTGTGCTGAGGTTCCACTAACAAAATGAATGGATCCCACTGTTGCCATCCTTCTTTGGCCGCATTCAGCCAATGAACGCTCGTTAATATATGTCGTGAACTGTTTATCTCTGCGTGGCGAGCAACGCACAATGAGGATGTTGAATGTTATGCCGGTGGCTTGGAGGGTCTATATGACTGCATCAGTCTATAGGCAGGAAAACAGGAAAACACGTACAACATCGGAAAGAGGATAGATTGCGTTGTTATTATACATGCTAACAATGAATGTCACGAATACCATCGTAGTATACACAGCTCCAGACTCTGCAATGACTCGAATGAGTTGACGGAGTCGGAGCTGGTGTCTAGGGTTCGAATTCTGGTCTTGTGCACAGTATTTGACATTTTGATGTTCCACTCGCCAGATTCGCCAGATTAAAAGTGCTGTGTATAGTATATTAGCTTACGTTGGCTCGGATAGAAATAAGTATGCACATGTAGTAAGAAGATTTTGCAGAGCGGTGATAGCAAAGAAGGCTGCCCACCAGGGCTTAATCACAGACCACCAATTAAGACTGATTGCAGAGCTCTTGGTGACTGCTACACCTAAGATTGCTAATGACATTGCAATTCCACCCCCATAAAGAATCACGGAAGGGATGATGACTCGCCAACTTCGAGCATAGACAATGTAGCACCGGTAGATGAGGATGAAGTCGGCCAGTACCATGTTCACAAATTGTGCAACAAACTAAGTAGCAGAAGTCACCATCATTTGTTCCAAAGTATAGAAGTAACAACTCACCCGTGAGGTACAGATCCAGTCGCCAATGTTGGTGGAGTCATGTAAGGCCTGTTGGGCTCCCCGATACCACACAAAAGCACTGAGGTTACGACTCAATCCGATAACATCGTCAAATACCCCAATTATGAAGAGCATAATTGCAAAACTGAGTAAAAGCCATCGAATCTCATTTGGCTTTCGTAAGCGCTCTTCAGGGCCATCGGTGAAAAGAAGCGTGCGAGCGCAGAAACCGCACGTTACAAGATAAACTCCCAGTGCTAGTGTTTCACAGTAATTACCGACCAGTTGGGATGCGGTAAATGGAAAAGAGCCCTGATCAGACATGGACATGGTGGTGTAGTGAAGGGTGTTCTATTCGAGAACGGAAGATTTCACATATATAGGACTTGTGTGGTTTAGTGCGGCCAGTGCGTACAGGCATGTGGCTGTTTATCAAAGCTTGATCAAAGCGAAGATCGAAGGTGTATGACAGCATGTATGGTACCTGACCCTCGCTTCCAACGAGATCGCTACGCGGCAGCCTATCAGGAAACCCGGGTAGCCGCTAAATACCACTAAAGGCACCTCTAAGCACTTTAAAGTGGTTCCCTTTCACTTGATACTGAGTGACCCGGGCCTCAGTCAGAATTCTATTTGAAATTTCATGCGGCGCGAGAAGGGTGGGGATTGTAAATCAGCCTCAGCCATGCTCAGCCATTCCTTAGCCACCCCTCAGCCACTCCACAGCCATATCAGCCAACTTCAGCCTCAGCCGTATTTCTGCCTACTGGCACGAGAAGCCGATGCACCGGCATCGGACATATGGAGTTCCGATACTCGCATAGGAAATTCGGGCTTATTGCAAGGACAGCCTGTATTTACCTTGTTTGCAGATCTTATTCTTGTTACCGAGGCATTCCGTGACTCAAATTCATGTATTTGAATGTGGACGAATATCATTTTGTACTCGAAGACACTCACAAAATAGTCAGCGATGGCCCAAGATGTAACTGGCCAGCAATCGTTGAGCTGCCATACAAGGATTCCGGCAGTCTGAAAGGGCTATCAGGCTTTCGAGTAGCATCACAGAGTAGACTTGTAAACTAAGCACTCTGAGCGGAGTTTGAAGGTTTCGGAGAACTCCGGGGTTTCCAAATAGAATAATCTGCTACCAGAACCTCGTAGATATCGTTATCCGTTATAGTACATTCAGCTCAGATGCTCTTCAATCTTCGAGACCTCAGGATGGCAAGCTCTCCTCCGAGCTGAGTGTTTGCTGGGAGTCGATATACAGGCTTGCGGACATCTGCCAGACCTCATCCATAGTTCACGTTCGTAGTGACTGCGAGACACCGGTGATGTTTTCACCATGTTAAGCTGGGGCTCATGCTGCGTAACAACAAGACAAGCGAATGGGAGATCAGATCGATCGGTTGGAACGAAACACGCTAGTTGGAAATGTATTCCCACCGTTCAAAAGGATGCATGCATTGCGTACCAAAGTGTTCGGTGGGAGGCCGCTCAGCTCAAGAACATAAGACCGAGAGAAGCAAATAGAATTCAGAGCTTAAGGTGTAGTACATGAAACTCGAATGAATAGGATATACAAAATCCCCAAGATATACTTAGCTCATCAGATGCATACTCACACCGCGATTCGCACGCACGGAAGTATAACCGACCTATGATAGCGCGATTGCTAGAATGAGGATTTGAACATCACCATCGAAGAGGATAATATGGTGAGGAGCGCGAATAGATTTCAGTGCGGAGGGGAGTTTTGGATGCTGCGTCAACGATTCCTGTGGGTGAAATATTGGTTCTGCCATTTTGATAAAGCTCATATTAAAACCAGCTACACAAGCACAAGTGAGGTTCAGATTCTCGTTTATGTACACCACGCTTTCGTACTGCATGGTTCTGTCTGAGCATCACAAAAGTTTCGATACAGTCAGATGTCGGAGTTTCCACGGTAAGTGAGTATCTGCTAACTGCGAGCGAGCAGCTAGCTGTTCCATTTTTTTCTCCGTCTGGGGTAGAAAACAGGTAGGGTAAAAACGAAATGATGAGGCAGATGTGGGTTGTTTCCGATGAGAACCCATCAAGAGATAAGCTGAAGCTTGTGCTGCCGAAGTCTATTGACTCCGAACCTGGGACGAATGGTGGTACCTGAACAGAACAGCTGTCGGTAAGAGACTGATGCACAGCAATGCGGTGCATCCCAATCGAATACATCTGCTGAGCACTTAAACTGCAGGGAGGTGGAGACTATGTTTTGCAGCAATAGCATACTGGAGACTCATACTCAGGTTCTGTATACATGTGGGTACATAGGCAGAATGACTCAAAGTTTAGCTCAGTGATCCCGGTGTGATTACACATCAGGAAAAAACT